>JAQGAH010000080.1:0-94068 GCA_034696885.1 Lepidocyrtus paradoxus | reverse complement strand
GATTGGCTGCCCAGTCTCCCTTTCCCCCATATCGCGGGAATCCAAATATCATGTACAAAGGCAGCTCTGACGCTATTACTTTCTTGCACAGCGACAATAAGTATGATATAGTAGTGATGTGATGATAGGGATGATGAGAATATATCCTTGGGTATTATATAACATAATGATTTGATTATGATGGGCTATGACGGAATGATGAATTGATGACGGAAAGGAAGAATATTATTTATCTGTTTTTTTTCTCATCCTCATTCCATAAAGCTATTCAAGTATTTCCAATATTTCAAGCATTTTTTTGAACATTGATTGAAATTTTTGGGAAACAATATACTTGGCTTATGCAACACTATCATAAAATATCTTACACCTGCGCCATTGATGTAATTTATTCAAATTATGGCCTCTTCCAGGGCAGGAGGACGTTAAGCTTGAAATATTCGGGAAATGCATTTGATACATTAAGTATGGATGGGTGGTTGCGTGTTTGATCAAAAGCTCGAAAAAAAAAATTGTTCCTCCAGCCAGAACAAGTTCAGGGAGACAATGTTGAATGTAAATACCTAATATATATATATCATATACTTTGTTGCTCCCACACCTTTTCCTATTCCCATCATCTCTTCACTATAGATAATAGCTATGCACTTTTATAAAGATTTTTTTTCTTCTTCTTCTTCTTCAACTCCTTCCTCACCTCCTCCTGACACTGTCAGAGACCCAGCTATAAAAACTGACCGTCGCGTCTCAACTCTTTCTTTTTTCCCCTACTAACTCACCTGCATAACTTAACTTCACTTACCTGCAACAACAATAATAATGATCAGATAATAATATATGCATACTTGTCTATAGATATGGAAAGATCCAGTCTAGATTCAATTCAGACATATATATTAGAGTTACCTATATGGAGGCAGGTGAATCCACCAACCACTATTGTTTTTATATCAAAAAATACATTTTTTCTCTCTCTCTCTCTTCGTCTTCTCTCCTCCGCTTGTGTGTCAAGTGAAGTGGAAGAAGTTGAACTTATGTGTAGACTCATTGCATCATTGCATTGTTACTGCTGGTGCGGGGCTGTTGGAGTTGGAGCATATTTTTTTTTATCATCAGATTTTGATTCCCTACCAAGAGTTGTTGGAGAAGAGAGAGGTGGTTAGTGATGCTGGTGGATTCGTCGACCTTGTTACTTGAAAAATTCACCCACTTCTACTCTTTCTCTCCACATTTTCATTGTCGGCTGATTTACTCATGATTATGTTGGAGTTGGTCATGCATCTTTACGCACATGTACATATTTTCTCTATCAACCCCTGCCCCTCTTCCAATACAAACAGATAGATGTAGATGCTTATTAAGATGCGCGGCTTGTTATAGTTATGTATATATATGCATAATATGAAAACAAGGCCACTATAAAAACAATTACATTGACCAGGCCAGGACTAGGACCACTTTTCCCGTAAGACTTTTTTTATCAAGTTTTTTTCTCCTTCTTCTCTGGGAAGACCAAGCCAGACAGATAATATATGCCTATATGTTTATGTGCGTAAGGAAATGTTACAAAAATTCAATCCAATCCACTTTTAACATTGATTTAAGCAGTTTTAGCTGAAGAAATTTTTCTCCTTGGCTGCAGTCTCAACAGTCTTCCTTGAAAGATATCTTGTTGTCGATCCCCCCTAAATTTCCATTTTTGATATCACATTCCATTCTATAATCTCTTGGTGAAGACGATGCAGGAATAAGATGCATAATAATTTTTCATCATGATGAAAAAACCGAGGAAGAAGGTGAAGGGAGAAAAGCTCATTTTTTATATCCAATCCAGTTGGTGAAGAAATTGGAGGGGGAAGCAGGAAGGTGAGATGTCAACCTCAACCAAGTTCACATTGTCCATTACATTAAGACTGGGTGGAATGGAATGGAGGATGCATAATAAGAATATTCATGAGCTTGCCAAGAAGCCCCTTTTTTTCCCTATTGAAACACCCAAGTGTTACTTTACGGATTGAAGCAGAGGGCTTGCCTCCCTCGGATTTTTTTTAATGTGGGAACTGCGAAGGCTATCCAGACTCTTTGTCTTTTCTGTTGAGAAAATGTGTCCGACCTGGACATGGAGGAAAGTAGATGGTATAAAAAAGAATGATGAACCCTCTCTCCCTCTTTTAATCAGATTTAATATAAAAAAAGGCTCAGCATTAAAGTTTTTTTTGTCATATCTTGAGAACTGATGCTTTGTTGCTGGTGCGCTTGGCTTTTTTTTCTCTCGGGGTTGGATCTTGGATGGATGGAACCTGCATTGCTGCTCTGCTCCAAGGCTTTCAGCTGGTTTGTTCCTATAAATTATCATGTTTTATAATATGGGATGATAATCTGTAATGTCCATCTTGGCCTTCCTACCTACATCCCTATGGACGCCGACACCGACGAGCGTCGTCGTCATCATCAGAGAATCATACATATTTTCTTGTGAATGACCTCTCCCTCTTGAGTATGTTCATGAATTTATGTTATGATTGTGCTCATCTGAAAACCAGTTGATTTATGAAAGGATTAGGGAGCTGATGTTGATGGTGTTGGCATAGTTTTTTGCACTGTGCGAAAAAAAATCATGAATGAAAGTGATTTCACCCAGGGGATCTGCTGTACCTATTAATAGTGCTAATACCTAAGCTCATATGAAATCAGCGAAATAGCCGCCTCTGTACATAAATTTAAAACATATATTTTTGCACAAATTAACAAATTACGTAATTACCTTTTTTTTATCAAAAGTTCAGACTGGTTTATCATCCCTTTCTTGCTAGTTTGTATGCACTGGCGATAGGATTTGGTCTGACTGCAGTCAACACTCTGTTCCACAGCGGAATTACATGAAATAAAAAGGAAAGGTTCTCGCTCAGCAAAGATCCCTCGTTAACTCCGCTCCGATTGAAGTGCACCTCCAACTCCAAACCCCATATCTATCCTGATGATGGGTGTATTATGCAAGAGAACAGAGTATTGGAGGACGAAGGAAAACCTGAGTCGAGTCATTGTTGAGAAGAGCTGATTCTGATTAGGATGAGGAATATTGCCGAGGAATAATAAACGAGGTTTTTGAACACATAGCCCAATACTTAACCATCCTGGCATACGTATCATCACCATCATCATAATCACACTCACACATATTACTTATCCGTGTGTACCTAAGTTAAGTGAGCAAAATGCAGTGTTTATAGTTGAGCGAGAGAGAATGAGAATGATGTGAGATCAGAGAATACGATCCCAGTCTTGTTCCAAGTTTGAAAGCCTAAAGTATAATATAATATGGATATTAAAGTGGAGGAGGATATTTTTCCTTCACTTTGTTTCAGCAAAGGAAGAGAGCAAATGGTCGCCGGCGATGAGCAGAAGGATTTTAAAAGATGGATTTTTACATACGAGGCAAATCCAATCTAGCAAGTTTAGCGAAAGCCATGAGCATGCATTCAACTTGGGTCTTCAAGACTTCGAAAAAGACTGAGAAGGAGCGTGTTAAGCGAGCTGATGATGAGTGAGTTCATAAAGGAGAGAAGTGGTCGGTCTTGCTTTTCGTCCAAAGTATCATCGCATCACACCACAGCATAGCCAACAGAGCCTCGGCGCACAACTTTTCTGTGTGCACTAAAAAGGGACAACGTCTAAGAGCTATTTAACCAGTGTCTTCTCTTCACTCTCGGAGAAAAGTGAAGCAGCCGCTTTTACTCTCCTCTCACATAGCATCAGCCTGAAAACGAAACAGGAAACGATTCTGAACAATCTCTCTCTCTCTTTGTTGATTAGCATGAGGAGCATTAAGTTATCTCTAGTTAGTCGAGTTAAGGTGAGATGACACATGAGCCAGTACGTACGTAGGGGGACGTATTTACACGAAGAGGACTTCTTTCATACTCCTTTTCATACTTGGGAAGTGGGAGAGCTGTCAGCTTGTGTCATCCTGAGCTAAGGATCCCATATAGAATTTTTTTGCATATAGTGGAGGAGATCTTAGATGGTCATCCTATTGTGGACCAACGTCTTCAGCCCCACCACAAGTCAACTATCATTCATTGTTGAGCCAGCCCTGTCAAGTGACTCTCCTCCTGTGTGTGCGAGTGTGAAGGTGTGTGTTTCACTATCTGTGAATGAAGAGATGAAGAGATGATGTTGGATGATAAAAGGGACTGAGAGCTCAAGGAATTGTTGTTATTATTATTGTACCAGTTGAGAAGATCAGACGCACACACACTTACTCTCTCTCCGAAGCAGGAGTTACTTCAATGTGGGTGCTTCCCTGTCTCTCCGATTTTAATATTTTTGCTCCGTCCCAAGTTTTGCTTCGAAACACAGAAATTATTAAAATACAACCCAGCAAACCTTTTTTCTCCCATAATCTAATCAACATAAACTACTTTACAAAAGGGAAAGGAAGAGGCTCAGAACAGAAAGTATAAATTTAGCTGAAAAAGCCGAGTGCGAAAAACTTTTCTTTCGAATTTGCGAGGAAAAAATAGTGAAGTCAAAAAAGGAGGAGAAGGATACATATTGTATTTCTGTTGTGGTCCATGACCTCGACTGCCCCCACTGGTACTACGTTGCTAAAAACATCACATCCTTTAAGTTTACTGGTTATTATTGGCAGTAATCCAAGCACATCTTTGCCCCTCAACAATATACTCTTTGTTTGAAGAGAACTATCCTATATCTCCAAGTCATAAATTGTCTTCATCATGGATCCCCAAACTCTGGACCCTACCGGCCTTTACTGAAGGTGGTGGAGGCAGGTTGTGCCCGTGCAGTCGGCTCAACGCAATTTTTCACAAGAGAGTCAAAGTGGGAGGGAAGGAGGGGGCGGAAAATAAAAATCTAGTTCATCAGCTGGAAGCGTGGTAATAAAAAGAGGAAGAAGCCCGGAAGCATTATTACAACTCAATCTCATATCCAGACAGGAAGGAGCTATTGCGAAATCAAACGTCAACTTTTGCGAGAGAAAAAAAAGCCGTCCCTCTGCAAGATCCCGACGATTCCGTCTCCTGCTCTACTCATATTTACACATCAGCATATCCAGCAACAATGGATCCACCTAAGAAGCTTGACCCCACCGGCCTTTACTGACCATTCCAGTTTCAGAGCAGAGTGTCGCCAACAGTCTCAACTCTCCCCAAATGCGATAAAAGAGGCTCCTCCTTATGGAGAAGATCGTCCCGTCCGCCCGTAAAGCTCTGTCACTTTGTCAATTGATCTCTTGGACAACTAGTTTCATGTTTACATAACTACACTATATATATTTTTGTCCGCAAACCTTCAGCCTTCTCGATGCAAAAAAATCTGTTTTGAGTAATTATCCAGAGAATATAACTTACCGGAAAAATATATATATATGTAACCTTCTTCCACTTCCTTCTTCTCATTCTTACTTGTTCAACCCGAGATAGTTAAAGGAATATATTATCAAATGGAGTCAACGCTGGACACCAGATTGCATTCAAACAAGGTAATTTACATTTTCATTCTGTTTTCATTTTCTGCAATATGTTTTACCAAGCTCATTATCAGTTCCAGTAATAACTTTTCATCTTGTTCCAATCATCCTGATACATTTCAACGTATGAGGTTCTCACGTAGACTCGATAAGATCAGGATCCGAGGGAGAGGGCAAACGATATAATAGGCTAAAAATGTAGAAGCACATTTATTGCAAATGGCCCTGTTTGATGTAAGAGATTAAGGAAGGAGCAAGACCTTTTTTTTTTCATTTTAAAAAGTGAAATGAAATGGAAAAGAAGATGGGCCGAACCTGTTGCTTCCATCTCCTCTTACAAATATATCATCTCCTATCATATCCCAGAGCAGACTTCACATGTGCACAAATAAGTATCTTGAGACTCACACTCAATTTATTATCCCAAGTTGAGCAGCTCTTGTCTCACTAACTCCATTTCTTAATCCTTTCTTCTTCCCCTTTAAATCCATATCAAACTTTATATGCTCAATTAGGGCTTTTCCTTCTCCGAGAGTGGGCGAGAGGAGAGAGAAGAAAAAAAACTCTTCAGGAAAAAGTGAAACAGACATCTGTCCGCCGCCAACTGCCTTCTTTCTTGTATTATATAGTAAACCCTTGATACTTTATTATGTACTTATTATCTATGTGCAAATTTTTTTTCCATACAATAACTTTTTTTTACCCTCCGACATAGGTGAGGAGGAGAGGGCGACAGCGAAAAAAAAACTGCTCATATGACTTGTACACTTTTTCCTTGTCTCTTCTTTCTTCTTCCCCTTCACCATTTATGTATTTGCAATAGTCATCTCCAATCCGTCCGCATTTTTTTTTGGATTTGAATAAAATGTAGGAAGGAGGAAGTTACTCAACACGCTGTTAACTACTAAGATAACAATATATTGAGTAATGCTAGCATATATGAGACCCTTGAGTATGAAATATAATAATAATTATCATTATCATATAATCATAATCTCACGTTTAAAGGCATATATGATGAGGAGGATAAATCATCATTCAGCAGTTTTTCCTTTCCTTGGGTATTGCAGGGAAATTCTTGATATAAAAGTCGGAAGAAAGGCTCAAGACATTTTCTTATTTGAAAAGAGCATTTTCTCTCTCCTTCTTCGCTACTTCTACTTGAGCTCATCTTATGTATCTATGTTGTGGCTGGTGTTGGTGCGGATGCCAATGCCAAAGCCGAGGCTCTTGTTTGTTGTTGTTCGCTCTCGTATATTTGCTCCTCTCTCACTGACTCTTTTCTGTTCACTCCTCAACTATTCATCACATAAAGTTCATCTTTGGTCATCGTCTTACTTTTTATCATCATGTGTTTGCTCCTCTCTCTCTCTCTCTGATGTGTATAGTTCAATAACAGCTTTAGCGAAAAAAAAATCAGCGAGTGTGAGCGTAAAGTGAAGAAGTTTGAAGTTGCAAGGAGCTCCGATGATGATGATGTTGATGAGGATGATCGTCGTCCTGAGTTGAGAAGGAACAAACACAGCCTTATTTAGTTCGTAGGTACGGAGCTGATGATGATGATGATGAATGGTTATGATGATAGTCAAGAGCTTGTTCTGCATTAGGTGGGTAGCGAGAGAATGATAATGGCTTTGTAAACGCAAAATGTATATTTTTATAATATGTAACAACAACCTTTAGCTACCCTACTGGCACTGCTCTCCTACCAGTTTCGCACTGAAACATTAAAAAAATTATATTCAAAAAATTATCTCATTTTTATTATAAAAAAAAAGATCTGAATACATTTTCATCCCAATCCCCGGCATCCCTCTTGCAAAATATCCCTAATGGTCATCATCATCAATGGCTATGTTATGTGGCCGGGCAAGGTAGAAAAAAAGTCGAACAGTTTTTGGGGGATGAGAGGATCTTGTTCTTGTGACTTTTGACAACTGATGCGATCTCAAGCAAAATTGACTAGCAAGTTGGGCCACTGTGTAGCCTCATGTGTCAACGTCAACTTGACTGGATGAGTTATGGTGAGGAAGGATAATTAAATCATGCGTAGTGTCTGTATAAATCATACTATGCAATATTGCAATGGCATCTTGCACGAAAATGAAAATGATAGCAG
The DNA here is from genome assembly GCA_034696885.1 of Lepidocyrtus paradoxus. Classification (NCBI taxonomy): domain Eukaryota; kingdom Metazoa; phylum Arthropoda; class Collembola; order Entomobryomorpha; family Entomobryidae; genus Lepidocyrtus; species Lepidocyrtus paradoxus. The sequence goes on along the minus strand of JAQGAH010000080.1, from coordinate 86,458 downwards.
AACATCAGGCTATATATCAAAACTGCTCATGTCAATGTATTTTCTCACACAATGACATAATAATTGATGCTGACTTACTATAGCTGGCAATGAGTTGGAGTACTTTACGAGAGGATGAGCAGCCCCTTTAATTGGTCATGTAGTTAAAATTCCGAATTCGGCATTTAAATAAAGGCGCCATCACCTCATATGCAATCTTTGATGTCCCTTTGATAAGATTTGGCTTTTATTTTTGACATTATCTCGATATGATGATGATAATGGATCGATTTTTTTAGCACTTTATCCCATTATTATTATTATTACTGCTGCATTGATACCTAATAATTATGTTAGCTTTCATTTAGTCGACTGGTTTCTGAATCTATTTATGCAGGATTGATTTTTATCTGATTTTTTTGGCAGATATTGAGAAACAACTGTAGCGTAGGTAGTTTTGATTTTGATTGCATGAATGGCTGAATGAATGAAAGGGCTGTAAAGTTGTTGTTGCAAATAATCTTGAGGATTGTTTGCTTAGGTTAGGGATTGCCGGCTCCTACTGTAAGTATACAGTTAATTTGGTTTATGAACTATGAATAACCCTTAAAAAATGCGGATGTGATATGTGATAGCTGATAAAAATACAGTGAGTGAAGTGCTGTAACATAAAAGGTATCTCATCACATCTTTGGAGAGAAAATTGACATGCATTACTTGCATTTTGCAAAATGGTTGATGTATGGTAATGTCCCTATAACTATTATTAAGTTTTTGCACAGCCGATCCTTAAAAAGTGAAGGGAAAAAATTGTTGCACTCATTTTGCTTTAGAGAATAATTACTGACACCTTCAACAGATCAATCGAAGGATAAAGTAATTGATGAGTGAGAAAGAAAACTTCTTGCCATTTTAGAAGCGCTTGCTCGGGAATTTACCAAATTATAGTTAGTAATTAGTTCAGATAGTTAACAGATAAACAATATCTTTTCAGTAAAAAAAACTATCCCCTAAATGGTATTATTATGGGGCTTCCCATGACTCCTTCATACAAACAATTTTGTTTACAACAGGGACTTCGACTTCACTCCTGAAGTTCCTTGTTCATTTGGCGCTAGCCATAAGATGATGAGATGACAGATGAAAAAAAAAGTCAATTTATGTAGATCCACATTGAAATCATGTGATTTGCAAAATTCACAATGGATTTGAAGAAAAATGACAATTGGACTGACACACGCCAGCCACAGCCACCGCTACGAATTTACTATGCGGAATTCTTCCGGGTTACACCCTTTCCGCACCCTGTCACACCAAGCATAAGCAGATTGACAATTGACATTGCAACAACCCCACTACCACCATCCTATTTTATTAGCGGCAAAATGGCAAAGAAAAAAAAACGCACAATTCAATCATCTTAAATAATGCATCCACATCTTCAAGTTATGATCATTTCTATGTTGATGCAAAAAAATATTATTTACTTAGCAAATTAAATAAAACGGTTTGACTTAAATTAAACGAGATTTTGTCCACAGAGCGTTTTTTTTCTGTAAAAAATGATTAGGATGATGATCATGATGATTAATAATGACTTCCATCAAGTTCATATATTTTACCAAACACTCACTTCCAGTTTCTGCTTTAGCCAACAAATGTATTAATACGGATGAGATGAGATTATTGATTTTTCATCTATATTTTTCGTGAAGGCAATCACGATGAAGGTTACACACTCTAATAATCCAATAACTGAAGGTAGCATCGTCATTCTTCTCAGTTTCAGTGTACTTCACCCAATATATTTTTATTACTCATCCCATATATCCCATAATCATCATCATCATCGCCATCTTAGTCATAGGCCATGTGTACATTGAAGATCTCAAACAAAAGATTAGGAATCGATATGTAATGTCATAATAAGTTTTCTTTGGCAAAAAGTTGAGAAATGAGCAGACCCTTTATTCTTACCTGACATAGCCATATATCCCATCATATCATTTTTATTATTATTATGACTGTTGGTCATTCCGTGATTCCGTCTGAAGGTTTCCTTGTCTCCCATGCTATGCACGTTTTCGAATTAGGCTGATGATAATTGTCATGGTCGTCATATTAGAAGGATACTTGAACCATTCCATTTCCCCACAGTAGCACCTCGTTAAGAACTTGCCATGTTGGTCCAATTTTATTTACTTTTTTCCCTAAAACAAACTGCCGCACGCCGCTCTCAAAGCTTGTGTCTGCGAGTGAGTTCCAACTGGAAAGGGAAAAAAACACCATTTTTTGTCATAAAAGGGCAGACTCAAGTTTGTTGTTGTTGAAACGAAAGGGAAATCTATTTCAGCTGAAGTTTTTTTTTCATGTCTTCAGAGCAATAATCGTGCATTTATGGTTTGGCCTCTCATATAAATACGCAATCGCGTAAGTAATACCGCATAATAATAGGGATAATACGGATGGGGCTGAGGCGAGGATGAAAGTAATTCAATGACAATTTTTACATTCTAATAAAAAGCTGGAAAGACGGAAGCAAAAACCTTTCTGGTCGATGGTCTGACTTTGAACTTATTTCTGGATTTACGTATGTTGTAGGCGCAGTTTTATAATTTTGGGGTTTTGGAAGGACAATAATGATAAATGACGCAAATAGTGAAAGGCGTGTATTTTTTTTACTTGATCAAATATCCTCATTGCCGTTGCGTTGTATTTACCGGCAAATATTTACCACTTGGTAGGTTCATTTTGTGATGTCTTTTTCAATTCAAACATATTTTGGTTATTATCTAATCAACGATTAAAAAATTACTTGATTTCTGTTTTGCAACATTTCATTTCAACAAGTCGTTTCGAGTAGTGTATTCGAGTCTGGAGATTAGATAAGCCGCGTATATGTTTCACTGCTTTCATTCAAGAGGTCATTCCACTACTGGCGTGATTCTGGAACAAAATTGTTTGGATGGATCCACAGCTGTTTCCATGCCTAATGTCTGAATCTCGAACTGTTTGAAATTATGACTGTTTTTCTTTGGGTTGCCTTTGTTCGCAAGGGGGCCATTATCGGATGACCGTCATGTCATCCAGGGCCACATAGCGTGGATCAAATATCAAGCTAATATTTATGACTATGCTAAGCTCATGGTGGTAAAATTGTCTCCTCTCAAGCCTTTCATAATTAATATGGATGGTGGAGGTCGAAGCTGGAGAAATATTGAGTTACTTGACTCCGCTCCAGTACACTCCATGACATTTCTCTTGGAAAAAGAACACATGTCTGGTGGTGTGATACTAACGTGATGTCATAAGATCCATTACAATTCAACAAGTTGTAACTTCCTAAACGGATTTGGAAAGCTGCTGTCGTCATTTCGAAAAAAAAGGGATTTTGCTCCAATTACAATTTACCATATTAGCATTCTTAGGAAAAGTACATATGGAATACTATGTATTTCGTGACGTCATTTTTCCTAAATTCCCACAGAGAAATGCTGGAATCTTATAACTATGTGTGCGGTAACAGATTTGGTTAAGGAGGTGGAACAACTTATCTCGTCATAACTTGGAACATGTGTAGTTAGAGATGTTCAATCCAACGAAGCTCATCATCACATATTATTACTACTATCACATATTAGTATCATGACTCAAAGTGATCTTTCTTCTTCTCAAGAATGAAATCTCTTATCTTCCGTCTTGCTTGCTTACTCTGCATGAAAATCTTTCTCAGATCGGGCTATGGCTACTTTGTTTCAAATATGTTGAAGGTGGCTGTGGCTTGTCAGGTAGGGATTTGTTATTCCTGACCGGTAGTAGCTTGGCCAAACTGACGTTTTGCAATGTTCATCTCGTATGGTGGTGCACTTTTTCATCAAGTTCCATTATGAAATGGTGAGACATCCGTCTCGGTAAAAAACCACGTGCATCCATCCACTTTTTTTTTGAAAATAACTACCTAAAAATCTAGGAGTCTTTCATATCCTCCTATATTTCCTTGTAAAATTCAAGTGCAAGAGTTTTCGACGTAATCTAGGTCTTGTCTCAGGTGAATCCCCTCTCATTTATGCTATGCAAAGGTGCTTATTTTGTACAAAATCCTTTTTTTGTGTACTTCCTCCCGCTCACAAGAATACTTTGTACTGATACTGGTCTTCTCCTCTGTTGATAATGAAATGAAATTGGTGGATGCTGTAGGTCAAAGTGAATGAAGGAAACGATTGTTTCCGGATATCTCAAGATGTAAAAGATGCAAAAAACTATATTCATGATATTGTCGGTGATATTTTTTTCGTGGGTTTATTCATATCTTAAATTATTATTGGAGATGGCCTAAAAAAACTAATTCATTGGGATGATTTGTTTATAGGTATTTTAGTATTAGGGTTACTCAAGGTCCCATTTCATTTTTATGACTGATCGTGCATGGCCGGGGTAATAAAAAGATAGCATGTCAAAAAAATGAAACATTTTCTTCCACTTGTGCTTAAGATAGAGCTAATATATTCACATATTTTAATGATCGTGCTTAACTCTTTTCCTTCCTTTAATAAATCGCTAGTGTTTTTTTTCTCTTCCATTCAGCTTCAACATTACTTTAGACTGGTGCCGGTGCTAAATGTCACTGCGTTAGGGTGAGGTGTCGAGTGTCAACTGATTTTAGGCTTTTTTTCCAACTAAAGTAAACCCTGGCATATACATTAAATATGTTTCCCTATTGCCAATTCCTGTTCTCAAACTAAGTAGCTGAGCTTCTTGGCTTGAAAGATTTCATATGCAATTGTGTAAATGCTGATTTTGCACTGTTCATATCATAATTCATTCATTGATATTTTTTTGCATTTTACTCCGTAGTAATTCCTAGCATTTTATAATAACTGATCAGATATGTAGAATGGGTACATCTAAATATGTACATATATAGTAGCTCTCTGTGTGGAAAGATATTATTATAGTGTGAATGAATTCAGCTATAGCTGGGGCGTACACGATATGAGGAATTGATGACTTACAGTGATAAAATGTTGATAGCATGAGTAACTTTTCAGCAATCACTTTACAGTCCTCATGATCATACTTTTTTTTCAGCCTTTAGGATTTTTATGCAGAAATGCGTTAACTGGATTGCACTTTATTTGCTATCCTCTCCTTTTTTAAAAAATAAATTATGCATTTCCTAGTTACAGTTAGGGGATAAAAATCACATCATATAATTAAATTGCATACCAAGTTTTGATGATTTTATTTGTATTGTTGAGTACTACATTGGGAAACAAAGCAGGTGTATTTTAACCTTGAGCTGTTTGAAAAAAAGAATGGTTTTCCAATAAAATTCACTTTCCAGATGGGTTGAGAAGGTAACAGCTAAACCACAGATGGATGAAGTTATATGGCAAATGTTGCATCATCTTGAATTAAATCTCAGTTCCCTAACTGGACAATGCAATATGGTGGTATTATTAAGGATTCTTTCATGCATACCTAATCTACTAGCAATTTTAATTAAGTTTTTTTTGAGAAAACTGAAGATTTCTTCAAGGTGATTTCTGCACCAGGAAGTAACACTATGCTATGTGTATTCTAGCCAAGACGAGGGAGTGGGAAGGGAAGTTTGGTTTCTCGATAAGAATTAAGAAAGTATACCAAGTAATACAATACAAGTGATTTTGGTAGTTAATTAATAACCAGATAGAACTTGCTTTGCAGTCTGCAATTAATGTTGGATTGCAAGGATGGCAGTGCCAGAATGCAAATTTGCACGTAAGAAAATCTATATTTTTTCTCTCTACCTTGATTGGGGTAACACAGGACAAGTTAGATTTCAAGATTTCAGATCATCATCATCCCTGCACCTCAAACTAATGCAGAATGACAGATTTTTGAGCCATCTCAGCTAGCAAAGCAAGTGCACGAGGAAGCAGAGCCTAATGCGATTCAATTCCATCTCATTACTTTCACATTGAATTACCCACGTCATATATATTTTTCCATTACGTTAAACAGTATAGGATTAATGGATTAATCTATTTAGTTTATTGGGGGATGATGATATAGATATCATTAAAAGGAACAAGTTGTAAGGAAGGAATATATTGTTTTGACATGTATGACTTTGTAGGAAACTTCTAGCTACCTAAATAACATCATGTCATGTCATAGTCTTCCTGTATGCTATAAATGTCTTTTCATCATCATCATCCTCATCTTGAGCTCATTCATGTACATCAGCACCACGCTACGCATAGTATTAACGGAGAGGAAAGAAATGGGAAAGGGGTGAACTGAGCAAAAAGATCCACTTATAGGAAGAAACCTTGCTTGCTTTCCTTCCACCATTAAATTTTTTTAACTGGTCAGGCAGACATTGGCCTCGAGTCACCGTTAAAGGCCGATGCACTTTTATTCCAATGCCTCGAGCTAAAGACTAACCTACTCTTTCACAACTACACAGCTGATTTCCCATCATCATCACGATTATCATCCTAGTCATCATCATCATCATCATCATCCAACAACATCAACACAAGGATTATTATTGCCATGCCATCACGATGATGCCAGGTAAAAAGTAAAGTGGATAGAATCTACTTGACTTGACCACAGCCAGGCTTCTCCTAAAAAACGCCTTTGATTTTCTGTCAGGCATTTTTTTCCCAAATACCCCGTTCCATTCCATCAAGGTATATATATTGCCGTGATGTTCCTCTTCTATAGACAATTTTTTATATAGCCTTGTCTTCACCATTTTATCCATCAGAACATACATGAGGAGTTGGCAATGTTTGTTGAGGATTGTCAGTAACACTGACGTGATTATGATTATGAGAACTGGCTCGAGCCGAGGAGAGCTTTTTTCTAAAAAAAAATATACTCATTCTGACGACTTTTTTCTGCTTTGGCATTTTTTCGTCAGAGCACTCATCAGCAAACAGCATCCTACCTGCCTGGGTTTCATGTAACGAGAAAGAAAGGCCTTAGTAAAGAAAAGGAGTAATGCCTAAGAAAGTAAGAGAATTTTCATTGAAGAAAGAAGGGGAAAACGTGTGGCTAGAGATGAGCTGTGTCGTTTTCCCTGGTCGTTGGTTTGGCTCATTTATGCATGATTTTTTTTTCATGGGGGTGAGGTTAGGAGGAAGAGAAGAAAATCTCGTAAGAATCTTTTTCTTTGAGTTGATATGATGAGAACAATGGGAATTTACGTGGATTGGCTGAGGAGTGAGGGAATTTTTTTATGTGTATTTTTGCGCTCCTTTCCGGGTTCCCTCGTTTCTCCCTGTACGGTTTATTTCTTACAGTTTCTCGAAGAATAGCATAGATTCAGGCAAAAATGTCGTATGAACTTTGTTGAGGGCGGTTATGAAGGGAAAAAAGAAGATGAACTTATCCATCCACCTGCCTCCTGTCATTATGAGGTGATTTCTATTCATTACTAAAAGCATAATTCCCATTATTAACCTTTGTATTTTTACTTTTACACCTGCTCCCTTCCTACTTGACCACTTGTCCTGCTCCTTCTCAAAGTGGGTGTAAGGCTGGGACAGTCAGTCTATTTCTCAGTCATTGATAAAGTATGAAGCTGGGCCTTTATCTTCTGCAGCATGATGGGATGAGTAGAATGGATAGTGAAATGTATGGGGCGACGTGACGCGCTCTGGGCAAGTTTCATACTATCGGTTTTAAAGAATGGGGAAATTATTAGGGGATAATATCATACGATTTGTTTCTTATCGTAATGGCATTTACATTCAATTACGTAACCTGTAATTTTTTTAACAGGACTCACTAACTTTGCAGCCTTCCGGCTCATTCATACTAGTTTTCACCGGGACCATAAGTTGATTTTGATGATTTAATGATCGATTTTTTTCTTATGTGGATTGAAAGATATATCTATGTAGTTAGTAGGTAAATACATACATTGCTCGATCATATCAAGGCATTTCTTGTATGCTGAAAGAATACAGACGGCCATTTGTTTTGAACATTTAATTTTGCGAGGTTTCAGCGCAGATGTAATATTTTTTGGCCGAAAATAAGTCCGTTTTAATCTCTAGATACTACACCGCAAAATAACCTTACACTTGTCCGTCCCAATACCCGACAGAATTAGTACCAAAATGATTATGCAACAAACTATATGCACTTTTTCCCATTCAACTTTCTTCTACTTCCTTTTTGCTTTTTAGCTCCTCCGCATCTTCCGATGTGGACTACAAAATGGATGTTTTGCATCATAATCAAATCATTACCACTAATACTATTTATGCGGTGCAAACTGCTTTCGTTCTTGTTTCTTTGTTGCAGATTTTTTTCTCTTTCAAAATGAAATTCAAACTTCAAACAACAGAGTATCTATTCCTACGCGATTATGCACATATACCCACTTATATGGTATGGTGTGTATAGTTTAGTTAGATATCGGGTCTCTTCACTCTGCCCAACCCATTTCAATCCGATACTGCAATAGTCCGACATGATCATCAACCAAGAAGAAAAAAAACTACAAAATCCTAAGACAATGTAGGATCTTGTACGTACGAAAAGGGCAAATAATATAGTCTTGCTCTTGTTGCTGAGCTTAATTGTGATTGTGATGATGATGAGATGATACAAGATGAAGAAGAGGTGTTCTCCGACATAAGGAAATATACTCATATCAAGCTGATGTTTACGTACCATCATCACCACACCACAACCTACCCAATTGAACTTTGAAGAAAGGGGACATTGACTTACTCATTGAGAACTTAAAATACGAGAAAGAGCTCTCTCATACAAGGACTGCGAATCCATAACGCAGTCATCTTTTCTCTCCTCTCCTTTAAAGCATTTGTGACGTCAGACAATTTGCATCCCATCTTGAAATCCGTTCTTCTTTCAAGAATTAGCTGGCAAGCTATAAAAGACCCTGGTGATTGGGTCTGACTGATGATCAAGTGGATTTTTAGTTTGAGGATAAGTTGACGGGAATTGGGCCAAATCTGGATCTCGGTGGAAGACAAAGGGATGAGGAAAAAGGGGTGGTCAGTCCTCATCATCCCCATATATCTAGTCATTTCACAGGTCATTGCTATTTCAGCTCTTTCTGCTGTTCTACATAAATACTCATGTAAGCTAACCCATTATCGGGAGGAAGACACAGATATTTTTTTAGCTCCCTCAAAACCTGCCAGCGACAATCATCCTCATTATCCTCATCCACTATAACAGGTTGTATCATATCATCCTGGTTGTCATCCTTTTCAACCTTACGTGCTCGACATGGTTTCGAGCCCATTCACTAATATGAATCCTCCTTATCGACTCTTCTCGTCTATTTAGGCTTGCTAGCCACTCTGAGTACTAAAGGATGCCTGTTTGCTTTTCAACTTTGCCTGTTGATGCGGAAAATATCAGGAGGGATTATCCCATTGTTTGGAGTATGTTACAGTTCCGTTTATAATTTATGACGAAATCATTTTCAACCCACATTACTTGGGAACTCTGAACGGGCCCGGAACACACGCCGGCATCCCCACACACGTGGCAAGCACGCGACACTTTGTATGAGTGGGAAAGATAACTGGGCCCTATCGTCCTCTAGCTTCCTTACAACAATTTTTACAGTCAATCAATCATTTTTTTCCCATGATGAGAGTTGAACCAAGTGTGGAAAATCATACGGGGATTTAGGACCACCTTCAGATTTTAGCTGAAAAGTTTGCTTCCTCCTGTCCCTAATAGTTCCTCATTGTTAGGTAATTTTCGTAATGATACCATCAGTTCCCAAAGAGGGATTCAAGGTGCCCTAATATGTCAGCGGAAGAAAAAGGGTGAGAAAGGGGTATGCACGTCACAAACTCAAACAAAAGGGTGTTAATATATAGACCACCCCTAAATTGGCTTTTATGGAGGATCAAGTACTATGACTTTCATTGAGTACCTTAATAAATACCTTGTTAGACTCCTTCTGTCGTAACATATTATATGTGTATTGCACAAATAACTTATTTGTTAAAGGAAACATCTCTAAAAGAAAAAAAGCCCATACATTTGTAAAAGGGTTCATTGTCGGTCGGTAGGGTTAAAACTGTTTTTCTCCAAAATCAACTTTTAAGCAGTTAATATGTTAAAAGATCAGTTTTCGAACGGGGATGATTAGGAATATGAAGAGGATTATAAATCATCCCATGTTTTTCCCGTTGTTATTGCTGTTACATTGTAGACTCCAAACGGTACTTCTTTCAATTCGCCTACATTCAACAATGAGGGGGAAAAGAGGTGGGAAAATGTGTAGACTGCTTCCATACTTCCCTTTCAATGGTATATATCTTCTGTCACAATAATAACGTAATGATGATGCCGTCGGAATGTATGAATCCAATCTTTTGGGTTCCAAGGGAAGAGGAAACATAGCTGAGCTTTTTGTTCAGTTGTAATTGTAGCTTGGAAGCTCCGGTGGCAAAAAGGGAGCCAACCCTAAATTACACCAATACCAGGAATCAATTACCACCAAAGAATTGATCGAGATTTGAGAAGACCAGCGTAACATACATTTTTTTTTCAAATGAATTTTTCTTCAAAGCGAATGCTTTCTTTCAATGATTATCTGCTCTTAAGGAAAACACGAGATTCCTTTAAGAACTGTTATTTTGTTCTTATTCTGTTGGCTCGGCCGTCTCAAAGCGTAATATTGATTGTGTGTGCATGAAACAAATCACGTTTTTCTGAGGATGAGCCTTAAGGATTGTTTCCTTTCCAATTGTCTGTCTTTCTTTTAACCTGCCCCCATTCTTTTTCTCTCCCAGATATAAATGCTGATCATATGAAAAGGAGTAAATGTGGAGGAATAATAGGAATGGGTTTTGGTTGGACAGTGTTTGTTGGTGGCGGTCGTCATGATGATGATCTAACGGTTTTTATTACGACTGTATTTATATCTGTGGATAATATATGTACCCTTTATGCTTGAAAAGAGATGCGACGGACAACAAACATTCACCCTTGACTATGACTCTGAAAAAAATATTTTACTAAATGCTTGAGCTTTACCCTCGATGATGCCTCCGCTTGGGGCATGAAATCATTCCTTCAATGAAATAACTACATCACATTATGATGATACGATGGAACGTTCTTAAACGTTAGTCATCATCAGCCCTCCGCATGAATATGAGGAACCGTTACTTTTTTGTTTGGATAGGTTGGAGGAGTCCACAACACGTGAAGGGTTCAGAGATGATGTAGATGGACTGTATGTGCATTTGAACTTACATTGTATTGCATCATCATCCTCATCAACATTTTATGATCTTCTTCAGATGATAAGGATTAGATTAAATCAGTTTCATTTTTTCCTTCTAAAAGTACAAGTTTACTTTTCCGGTGTCTGATAGGATACAGCATATGATGATGAGATGTAGGGGCTCAAGTTGTCGCGAAAAGTGAGTCACTGACCCAGATCCTGAATCTGCATTCCACTACAAAAGCTGTTGCGTACGTGTGTGTGCTCCTTCCATTGCATTCTCAGAACGATTTTATGTGTCACTCACGTCACCCAGATGTAGAAGAGCTTACGTATGCGTGTCATTATAAGTAGACTGAACACACAAAAAACTACATAACTCAAGTTATTTGGGCTGTTACCGTTTCATATGCAAATAGAGACTTTTGCACTGGCTTTAGCCAACATGATTTGTTTGGGGCAAGCTGCCCCAAACACCCTAAAATATTAAGTGTAATTTGATGTGATGATACGGCATGCACGAATGGCTTGGACTGCGCACGTCACACCTCTTCTCAGTCATCTAGCCGACCACTTCTAGTTTAGTCCCTCTCTTTGTTCCCATTTAACAGCGTCATTTTTAGCGTCTCAACAGGAACTATTTTAGTTGAGATGAATCTCTTTTTTCTCTTTTGATGACAATTCTGATAATTCCTAATTGAAATAAATGGACTTGTGTAAATTTTTTTACGACTTGATTTTCATGGTTTGGTGAAGTTGATGATGATGAGCGAACACCCGACAGACTGACTGAACTGAACTGACTCGAAAGAAAGTTGAAGAGAATAAGTAAAGAAGAGATAGATAAGGTGAAAGGCTTATGCATTTTTTTGTATGTTTTTGCGGATCTTTGTAGGCATTGATCAATCCCGTGGCATGTGTCGTTGTCAATTACTAGATCAGTACTCATCGTGTTAGTGAATGATTAATTAATCCATGAATGAATTGTTGTTATGAATGACAGTGAGGTGGGTAAGCAAGAGTTTTGCAATTTGAGAAGGATGCTGTTCTTTCTTTGTCATGTCACCCCTGTCCGGGTTCTCAGTAAAGCAAGACAAAAAATATGCATATATTTATTTATTATTGAACAAAAAAAGCAGCCTCAAGTGGAGAATTTTGCTTCCTGGGTGCTAGATTTTCCACTCAGTTGTTCGAAATCAGATCTTAAATTGTTTATTAATGAGCAGTTTTCATTATGATATATGTGTGCTGCTGATATGTGGGATATAAAAATGATGCTCTTGACAATTATTACGGTCTGGTGAGTGGATCTGTGAAAGCGTCCAACTTTTAGTTAGAGAAGCCATCATGATTTGTTTCCATTGAATTGAAACTGAGAAATGTGAGGGAAATCACACAAGTTTATTTTGTAGGTTACTAAAACCACAACATCATCCAGCCCCATCAGTTGATGCGCAGTGTTGCAAGGCTTACCCAAACACAAGTTAAAAAGGGTTGAATGATGATGTTGTTGTTGATGATGATGATGATGATGAAGAGGGCAATGAGTATTCTGTTGACCTATCTCACTCCCGAGACGCTCTTGCACGGCGCTCTAAACAGGTGGATTCAGAGTCTATGGGGGAGGCAGTGCAGGTGCAACTTGCTGCAATGATTATGAAATGATTTGATGTGATAGCAATCCCAATCCCCAAGCAATGGCACCATAAAGCCGGCTTTTTCAACAAGTGAAGTTTCTATTCCCTTGAAACACGCCGTGATATTTTTTTTTGTCGGAAGGCCGAAGGGAAATTCCTTCTGGGAAATGGGGAAAGGAAGCTGTCATAAACTGACATTTGAATCCATAAGAAGCGTATAATTGGAGTTTTTTTTTGCAAACCGGGAAAAACTTTTATTTTTTTAGCAGAAGTTGCTAAACTGTTTTCTGGAGAAATGCTTCTCTTCATATGATATGACGTGTAAGCATCTCTACACTGCTTCAGGTTATGTGACCAGTATACGTACCCCACAACTTTGTGTTATGCATGGCGAAGCATTCCTATGAAAGCTAATCGTAAGTTCATCTGTGAGTTCTTATGGAAGTTGATATGTATGCGTGCGTAGGCGTTCGTCATCCCTCCTGCCATTTAGATAAGTTGAGGTTATTTTGGAGAATCCGTGTTTTTGAAATGAGTCTGTATTCCTGAAAGCTGAAGCCCATATATTTTTTTATATCAGGAGTGTGGGGGTAGCAGAGCATGTCCTCACAATCTCACTTGGTTCGTATCTGGAACATTTTTTTCCATGAATGGAAGAGCGTCTCTCTCCCTCTCCCACTCTTCAAGTGGAAGACGAGAGAGGTGCTGGAATTTTTAATGAGTTTTGATTCACGTAATCATACAATAATTACTACAAATTTTCATGCTGATCACCCCCTTTGTCTTTTTTTTCTGAAAAACTTCAGGTCCTAATCAGTTCATCATCAGTATCAAGCGAGGAGGACGATGAGGATGAGCCATACAACCTAATGCTGCTGGACAAGAAGACGGGCTTGCCTGGCAAACCAGGATGTTATGAGGAGCAACTTATGATGATGGTGATGGGAAAGGGAAGGACGTCGGCTGTTCGACCCGGATCCTCCGCTCAATCTCATCTTCATTTTTTAACATTATTTTTATCGCCCACCACATCTCCGTCTTCACGTTGCCATCATCCGAACCATCAGCCTGCGCCAACCAAGTATCCAACTCATCATCGGAACTGCGGTACAAGTCTCTCAAAAACATGTATACCAAACAAGAGGAGCAACACCATTCACAATACTGGGAGCCGACGTTTCCGCTTTCTTGATAGCCCCACCATGAAAATACCGAAGGGACAGTTGATGATGACGAGCTTCTAGGAAACATAGCATAAATATACATTACATAATATATTAGGACATATGCCAAGAGTTTCCTAATTATAAAAAAAATCATTAAATAAAATTACAAGAAAAGCAACCGGAGATTTATTATGCTTTTTTTACGCCATATAAAAAGTTAGATAAAAAAGTATCATTATTATATATTACCTCCTAAAACTATACCGATTCAAGCTTGGGCAAAATACTTGGATTTCACATGTTTTAAAACACATTTCTTGTAATTTAGTCCATATAGAAAAATACATATATTCAGTATATTTTTGTGAACAGAAACGTTCCATCTTTCACCAGTTCACTCAACAAGATTGATTGCTTTTCTCTCGGTATTTTCTATCTAAAGTGCAGTATTTGTATTTTGCTTACGTTGAATAAACCTATTTTGCCCAATGCCGATATCCTATCCTATTTTAAATATCAGTTAGGAATTACATTTATATGGTAAATGACGAAAAGAACCTCCAATTATACTTGTAGCCTTAGTTAAGAAAAGCTCCACATATATTATTTTTTCAGTAGAAATGACAATGTTAAGAAGAAATGGACATGAGAGGGAATCATAACACTTTTAATTTAACTTGGTACGATCGATAATGAGGATGTCGACGAGTTTATTCCGATGTAAAACACGTTTTGGTGTTACCGTTTTTTAATTATAAATCCTTGTGTGAGTATATGGGAATGACTTGATGATAAAACTGAGTAAAAACACTTATCTTGATGTAGACCAGCAGATGACTAACTAATCGTCCGTATTTCCAGTTAGAAACCGAAACAAATTGTATTTTTCACAGAGAAATAAAAGTAATTGTGCCGAAGATACTTAAAAAATGAAAAGAGCCGTTGACTACATTTATGTTGGGGGAAGAGAGATGACGATGAGGATGCTGAGGAGTTGTTGAAGAAGTATTACAATAATAATTATTAATTTTGTTTTCGTCAATTAGTAAAATGTATGCTTGATGCTGGTAATTACTTAGTAGGTTTGTTGTGTGGCTGTTCACATGAGCGAATATATTTTATGTTGTCCAGAGTGTGGTTCCGTATTCCGTATTTCAGTCTAGAATTTTTATATTGAAAATAGCAAGAGATATTTACCCTATATAACTATATAAATGTATTACATTATCTAGAAAGTTTATGTAAGGAAGAATAAAGAGAGAACAGCATTTTATTACAAAAAGGAAAACTCGTCGTGGCTTCCGGCAAAGGTGGTCTTCATTGACACTTAATTATCATACAGCGCATAGCTAAATAAAATTGGATGCACCCCGGCAAATTTCCGAGACCATTTTCATTCTCACTTTTATAAACTCATTTTTGATAATACAAATGCGACAAGATCAGCGCTTTGATGCATCCAAATTATGACCAATCAGCTCGTGTAAATGTGATCATAATACTGTGGAAAATTTTGCTCATGAAATTGATACAAGAGCTACACACTTTCATCGCAAGTTTCATTTGTCACCATTTTAATGGTTCCCTTAACCAAGATAGATAACACGATCGCTTTACGAATATGTAACACTATGTTTATACTAATTTCTAAAAAATTGGTGTCATCTAATTTTTTATGCATACTATGCAATAATGCGAAAGGAGAATAAATTCGAGACAGGGAAAGCACCTAATTAAGTCTGCTGCAACGCTGCACTGGAATAATGGACTCGGCTGCTGATCCAGAAGACAAATGACACCAAATTAGTCCTAAAACAAAAGAGCCATCTCATCATATATCATATGCATTCATCACTCAACGTCATCATATTCTTCTCGTAAATATGAAGGCTTTTCAAATTCCAGAGACTACACGACACGACATTAGTGTCGACACGAATACAGCTGAGAATTTAAGCGGATGGAGACAGAGAGACGCAACCAAGATGTCGTAAAGTTTCATGGTCGCTTTTTGCATAAGCATCAGCAAGTTTTCATTTCATCATTTATTTTTCAACATTATAATCAGCAATGACAAAAAAGAGGGTGTTTTTCTACAAATGTCCTTTCCCCGTCACATTTTCCCCCAATCTTTAAGATCTATCCTAAATCACTTCATAACAATATGAAAACTATAATGGGATCACAAACCTGCCATATGTTTTAATATTAATTTTGTATTTTCCCTGTCAAATTTTTCTCCGTTAGAATTGTAATAAAGAGTTTCACAAAAAAAGTCTCTGCTTGTTTTCTTCCTTATATAATCTCTATTTTCAATGTTTAGGGTGATGATGATAAAGATGATATTGGGGTGAAGGAAGGATGAGAAGGGTTCATGATTGGTGGTCCCTCTTCCCCTGGTTATTTTTTTTTCTTGAAAGAAACCGTTATTCATCCCTGAATTCCATTCGAAGGATGTTGGTTAGGTAAGTCCAGAAGTGGAGGGCTGGCATGTTTAATCGCTCATGGGCTGAATAGGGGCACTTTTTGAATTGCTTCTGGCAACCGGCTTCCCCTCCACTCACCCCTTCTTGCATTGCCTTCACATAACGGTAGTACCGATTCGAGTACTTGTCTGGGACTGGGCCTCGATCAACCCTGAAAATCATAATATATAATTAGCATTATTCCTTCTTTTAAATGTTGATTTTTGGAGAAGACACAATCAAAGAGTTTTTCATCTTTGCGTCGTGGCGTGAGAAAACCGCTTACGTTAGCTTCCTCTCGAAAATGTCACTAACTGGCTTGTATTGCTCCGGATTTGCAAACACTTCACATATCACTTTCTGCTGACAAACGTCCTCCTCAATCTGCAAGGTAATTAAAAGCAGCTTCCCATCAGTTACTACATCGCCAACATTATAACTGACCATGAGTAGAATGAAAAAAAAATCCAATCAAGGTTACATCTAGGTTAAACTCAGCTGGAAAACAATATATTCCAGAATGGAGCTATTTTTGCAATGACTTTGCTATAGCTAAAAATAGTCGACAAAAGAACTGACCAGCCGGCTGCTATTTCCACTGCGGTTATTATCCTTCATAACTGAATATTCTTTCATTGCCCCTGAAGATGTATCTAAAGTAGGAGGTGTAGCATGGCAACAGCAATTTAACTATTTTCCCCCTCATCTTTCGCTCAAAGACAAGTAGTAGCATTTACTTCCTATTACAAATATTATTATTCTGCCCTAAAGTCAACGTCCCATGAATAAATTTTCTTTTCTTGAGACAAGCTAGTGGCTCCTAACATTATTAGAATAAAACGGTGCTGATGGTGGTGGGGTGAAGAAGAGCGTTTTCCAGTGATAATCACATCCACTTGTATATCTCGCTCAGTCCTACTATTTTTATCCCCTTCCTGTATTAAGTACCCTCCTAAAGTTTTCTGATCATTTGATGCACCCCCGGTTTCTCTCCCAGTCTTGGAGCGACTGCTCTTCCCTGTACCACTCCCATTAAGTAAACAACGCAACGATCCATTTTAATATTAAAAAGGGGAGCAAGAACTCTCAGCATTATTTAAATCTTCGGATGATGCTTCTCTGCTCAAATAAAACGAATAGCTTTCTTCATTTCCCTGTCTCGTTTCACTTCATACAACCCCCCAAAAATAGAAACAGATCTAAATACACGGGATAGACTTGACTTTACGCGAAGTGGTGGTTAGTTATAATTCCTGCAACCAGTCTAATGGAGCCTTAAGGGTGCTACTGCTTCCTTCCCTAAACACCCTTGTAGAGCGTAATGGAAGAAGCCTTTGTATCTGTCCAGACTCATCTCGCCAGGTCATTGGCCTTGATTTAAGAAAAAAATCCTGCATTTAGAAGTCCACTCAAGGATTTCAAGGTCTCGGCTACTTGGACTTGAACCTCACACTTGCTATAACCCATCCAATCTTATACCGATTTTTTGATGGGGAAAGGGAAACCATTCCCCGTAATAGCCATACGGCAGAAGGGCCCGGCTTAAGGGTACATCTTCATCTTATAAAATCTCTTCATTAAATGACAGATAGCCAGACGGAACTTGTTGTGTCATGTCTGCACACACATAAGATCGATAGCCGTCTTTGTTCCTTCTCACCTGTCCATCATACCGATAGTTTAAATTCAATCAACTTCACAAAGCTAGATAGATTCATACAAAACAGAATCAGACAAAATGAGTGACTTCCTCAAAACTTTTCTAAATGAGAGATATTAAATCTGCACGGAACAAATGGAGAAGAAAAAAAAACGTTTTTAAGCATCAATTTTTTTTTGAACATCTGCCATATTCCCTCTCTCCAGAAATCATTCAAGTTCAAGGACGCTTAATTCACCATTTACCCTCCACCAAGCAAACCTACACAGCCACACATGACGTTTCAGGAATCCCATTGTTAATTGGAAACAATGTAGACTGCTAAAACTTTTTTTTATCTTGGGAGAATTTATTTTTCTTAAAGAAAAATGATTGGAAATAGAATCTAGCTGGATTGGGATAAATCAACGAAGATTCTCAGTCTGGACATGAGATTTGTTTTGAGGATGAGTTTATTTTTAACAAGCTGATCCCAACCGTTGTAAATCAATAGGAGAGTCATAAAGCAATTTAATTTTTTAAGAGGGATTTTTTTTACATCTTTTAAAAAAAGTTTGCTATTTTACCTTGGTCAAGAATTTTTTGAAGTCCAGATTATTTTTTTTTACAATGTGGCTACCAAGCAGGAATCTATTTTTTTCTACAGACCTTCACATTACTTTAGTTGACTAGGAAATGGGGAGTTTTTATGCTGCAGATTTTGTCCTAATTATTTATTACCGTCTCATAATAAAACGCTGAAGTTGACGTTTTTTTAAGGAAAAAAAAATTGCTGGCTATGTCAGTCCTTAGGATAAACCTTGAAGATTCTTTTAAAAAAAACTCACATAAAAATAGAGCCTACTCAGTGAAAAGCTTCGGCTTTTGAAAAGTGAATCTTAAAAAGAACATCCCATCTGGACTTATATTGTCCAATTGGATCCTGACCTTCAAATTTTTACTGTTGTATTGTTAGGCAATCCTCTGGAAAGGGAAAGGCTATTAACTGAATTGCATTTTTTTATAACAGACTGACCATAACAAAGTGTTAGCTATGGAAGTATGTATTGCCTTATTATTATGTGTTTTTTTTTTAAATTTGGACACTCTACCTCCAAAATGGTGAAGTACGTGGTCATCTTTCCCAGCTCAGTTGTGTACGCTGGCTCATCGTAGGAATCAGTGGGAAGGATGTCCTCAGCAGTCAGATTCCCCATCATCTCATTCTCCAAGGTGATGGACTTTTTAAACCTCCGAGATGTTTTCAGGTTGAAGGTGGGCAAGGCAAATGAGAGTGGAACGGTGATCAACAAGCCTGTCAATGTCCATGAAAATTGGTTCATAAATGACTTAAAAATAGACAAAGACAATGAGTGATCCTAATTTGAGAGCTCAACATTAATTCAATCCCTGAAAGAGGAACCTGCCTGCTTTCTAGCTTTTACAGGAGGAACTTTTACAACGAACGAGTACTTTTCTATCTCAGCCCATGCGGTAAACAAAGGAAGAAACAACTGAAATCAAAGAAAGCTTGTCCTGCTTCGCAAAAAGTATTGTTTCATTTCGTCTTGGTCTCAATGTACTATTGAATTCCTTGGGTAGGGATAATTTTGTAAAATATAGTAAACCAACCAGAGAATTTGACCATTTAAGTATATTAACTATTTCAGTTCTGGGAACTCTGCCTATTTTTATACCTATGTATTTGTATTTTGTATTCCTGTTTTCCGATTTTACCTGTCTCAATATTACGCACTAGCATTAAAGTATTTTCTCATCGTCGTGAAACGGCTACGATAAGCCGATTGTGCAAATCAGTGGTTTTCACTATACTAGAAAGGGCTGCAATAATGTCAGTTAAAATTAATGCTTATAATCCCACTTACCGATATCGACGGGGGATTGTGTATTGAAATATACGAAGCGTTTCTGCCTCGAGTGAACATCCGACTTGGAGTCATCACTGACATCATGCTCCTCATCGTTTCCATGTACCAGCCCAGTAACACAAACAAAGAGGACAAGCACCGTGTACCAGATAGGATTGTTAATGAAACCTGAAATGGACAGAACAATTAAAACTGTTAACTTTATGCACTTATGTATCAATTTCGGAATGATTTAATAATAGATTGTTTTTTCAGATACAAAAGATAAGAACCATACGTTTTGTAAGATCCATTTTTGGATTTTTGAACAGAAATTTCCTCACTGATTCACTAAATTTCCGATTTTAGGCTTCCTTACCAAACTTCCTTGGTTAGTGCACTATTAACAATGAAATTTTTTTCGGGGGGTATGTCGCTATTTATATGAAAATATCCTGTGAGGTGATGAATTTCTTCATTAATTGTGAGGAAAATATGGTGGGTTTTTTATTTGCACTTGGATTAACAAACGTTGAACTATTTTTGCAACAGAATCTGGTACATTGATTTTTACCTTCAACCCAACGTCATAATTCACAAAAGATCTTTGATTTTTTTAAGATTATTTGCAAAGAGAAGGGTTTTTTTCCTTAAAAAGATTCAGTTTTCGCCGATATTTCTTTGACAGTTTTTGGTTTGTTTTTACTGAAAACTTGTAAAATTTAACATGGCTTTATGAAAAGCACACAAACCTCAAACTCTCATCTTAATTTTTACCGTTGATTGAGCTTAAATTTGAGAAAGAAAGTCGACGACAGCATTGGAATGTAGCAATATGGACGGTAGTTATTACTGGTGTACAGTGAGCGATGAGACTTCCTTTCCGATGGGATTGCGTCCCAACATCCCCGAAACAATATAACTTGCCAATGCTGGTTTCTAAATTATGAGTGGATGCTCAAACTAGAAAATTGCGAGTTCACGTGGAATATGGACATCATCTCAGTTAAAAAAATCATATACCAAGTTCTTGTTACGGCATGAACAGGAATTCTTATAATGGAGCCAATGAATGATTGTTACTTTGGAAGCTAGTTTGCATAAGATCATTATCTCACCGGCTAGTTAGTCAACATCAGTTATCACCTAGGTGCTGGTAGGAGGAAGGAGATGATTCTTACACCTAATTCATTAGGAAGCTGTTGATGTTTTGAGAAATAAGTTCAGCAACCTCGCAGAAGTATTAATGTCCACTGCTCTCACTATGACAGATAGCCGAGATGACTGTTTTAAGTAGAGTCATTTGCCAAACGGGTATCGATGGAGGGCAATGAAGCTGAAGAAATTGCACATCTCATGGTATAGTCACTTTTTGACAAAGGTGTTACAGTTTGAGTCGGAAATACATATATTTTAGGGTGTTTTATCAGATTGGAGTCGTAAACGGTCAGTGCGGCATGAGGTTGTTTGCAAAGTGGTTTGCATAAGCAAATTGTGAAAGATTCTGAAATGGTGAATGGCCAGGCTTAATGATGGGGAGCATAATGTGCGATATTTGATGTTGGTCGGTAGTCATCATTTAATCTTCATCGCTGTTTTCATAAAATGACAAAGTTGTATTTCAGCACAATAGTCAACTCCCAATGCAATTATACTGAAGTGTAATCAAGTACACACGTATTTTTTTATTCAGTTTTGCTAGACTTAACTACACTGGCAGCAAAAGTATAACGGATAACGCACATTGTATTTTTGCATTACATTGAAGTAACTTAAGTCATCAAAGATAAAAGTATAAATTACTTAAATAATCTTGCTCATCATAACCATTGCAATTTACACAAACCCTGCTCAGAGTCACTAATAAGCCATTTTGGAGTGATAACAAATACAACTAATTATAAAGGTTGATCACAAGGGCACTGGGACAACAATAAGCTATGTACAATTAACATTATATGATTAGGTTGAAAACTTAAAAACTAGAATTACATACCTTAATTGCATAGACTACCTACTTTAAGCTGAATTATTAACAGTAAATATAAGTCTACACATAAATCTAAGCATATAAGATCTATGACAACATTTAATTTAATAATAATAATAATACAAGACAATAAAGTTAAAAATCAGTCCTCCAACGTAAAACGGAAACGTAGACAAAGTCGAGATTGTTCAAACCTTGTAAAGGTAAACTTGTCCTATTTTTTTTCCAGCAGTATTTACAAAACACAAACATAATTATACACCCTTTTAAGAAGTTTAACTTTCTCCTTCATTGGAAACTATAGGATTAACAATATTAACATTGATAAAATAAATTAGCTATCCGACAAACTAACATCATTAAGTTAATTATGCAGTTGTTTCTGTCCTAAAAAAATAAGTATCGAAATCTTGCATGGAGTATATCTGTTCACATATTGCTATTTAATTAACTTTTCCGATTGATACAATTACATTAGTTTAGATCAACACAAATAATAAGGCATTTATGTTTCACAATCATTCATAAGTAGTTTGTAAGTCTACTGTTAACAATGACATGGAGCACTATGCTAGCGACAATCTTAAATGATCCATTTGTCGGCCTCAAACAAACCCGGAAAGAATTGTCCTCTGCTGAAGTTGATAAATTAATGAGTATATGGAGCGTTCATAAATAAATAGGAGATAGGTAACTGTCCACATGGAAGGATTTAATACATTTACAGTAACTTGCATCTTCATTAAAAAGCTTTAAAGATTTCTAGAACTCTGCCGGTCGTCATCCCGCAGAGGCGAGCGCTGCACTAGGTGACGACTCTGCCGTCATAAGTTCGGAGAGATGGTTAAAGGTGGTGATCTATTGACATGGGAAAGATTTAATTATGAAAATTATAATTCTTATAAGTATTAGTAAATTAATTATTGAGAATGATTATGTTCTTTTGTTACCATAGGAAGACTAGAAACAGCGTCTGTGTCACTGCCGCATTTAGGATACAGCTCAACACAGTTCTCCCCACCTTGACCATCTTTGGCAGCCTTCATGTACCTAAAATAGCGAAGGATCTTGGGGGAAGATGTGACAGGTCGCTTAAGCTCGCTTTGATGTCTATTCATTGGGAACAACAGAAGCAAAACATTAGATTAGAACAAATCAGCCAGAACAAGTCAATTCAAAGAGTTTCCTAATTGGGGAATCTGGGACAGCAAACTGTTCACACTGTTTTGTTGGATCAATTGAATTTTGTTAAATGGTTCCTATTATATCATTTTGTCTCAAGATGGATGACTCCCGTGAATACATTCATGAGTATAAAACTGGACTACATTATATCAGCCCACACACCTATAACCTCCCATCATCAGCGCTCTCGAACTTTAACATGCTCAACAAGCCATGTCACCCTGTCGTCTTTCATTTCTAGAAACTAAAACCATTCCGTGAGGCATTCAATTTATTGAGAAGTACTGTTTTCTCTCTGAAAAACTATTTCATTCAAAAGAGCTTCAAAACCTTCAAACTAGAATTGTCTCAGAACCTTAAAAAAATGATAAGAAACAAGCAGACGAGATTATCCCAAAACTCTCAATTCAGTTTAGTTAGCACATCCGAACACAATGACAGTAATTATGATGACAAGCAATGCATGATTCAGGTCGAAATCTGAGTTATCTTTGTACTTATCAATTTTGTCTAATTGTGCCCTCCACCGTCACCATCATCATCATTTTTCAGCTCAAAAAGAAAAATCTTTAACTGATCTTCGTCTCAAGAAGGTGACAAAGAGGGGTTGGGGAAAGGACTACAAAAATACATCTATTTTTTGTTCACTCCTTGCTTTGTTCACACACTTGTTCATGAAAAGTGCCGTTTTTGCGGTCAGCAAACATGCATATTCAAATGGGGGGATACATCAGCCATCACCCATATTAAAAATATGTTTCACGTAGCAGGTCCCATAATCACTCATCATTTATGCATCAACCTCACCCATCAAACCACCACCCTTCATCATACCTCCAGTTAGCCTCTACCAGACTAGCACGATTTAAAAAGTGAATAAAAAAGGGTTTCTGGTTGCAAACTGCTGTTGTTAAATGTCACATTTCACATCAAATATTATTTAGTCTGTGTGTTCTTTAAAGAGGTTTTACATATCTCAGCTTTCTACTCAAAAGTACATGTTGTAAGTATGAGAGGGCTACATGAGGATGTGTGGTGGTCATTTATTTATGATTTTTTCTTCACCTGCCCCCTGATAAGATCAGATTAGGAAGGAGACTGATCCCCTTTGCGATCCCTGATTATTTAGATGGTTCGTGTCCCAAAAGATTTGACAATGTCCTTAAGTCTGTGCTCAGTGATCATCCCACACCGCCCTAATTTTTTTGAGGGTGATGCTCGTTTTCTCCCATTTTTTGGCGTTTCTATTGCAGTTCACCTATAATAGCTGCATAAATGGGATGATCACCATGAATCATGATGGATGCTGACATTTCACAGAGATAAAATATGAAGGGAAATGATGGAATGGCAGGAGCAGCAAAAAAGTCATATGATGCCATTGTTTGGTCTTCTAACAATTAAATATTTTGGGTGCAATGATAATAATGCAGCAAAGAAAAAAAGTATGACATGTCCCTCCAATGATCAAGACTTATTACGAGGGTATATCTTCAAGTTGGTGTGATACTCATCTAGACAAATGAAATAAGTTGATCATTTTCCTAGCAACATTTAAGAAAGTTATTTTTATCATGTCTTTTATATGAAGAAGGGGCCACTTCCTGCAATGAACTGAATTTATTCGGTTTCGGTAATATCATTAGGATCATCATCACAACTCCTTTCCTCTTCATGCCAACTGACTAATTTAATTATCGACATGACGGCAAGGCCCTTTTGTCTTGTCCTCTCAGAGTAATTAAATGAGTTATGGGGTAGTACTAAAGGGCCCATTAAAAATATTTGACGAGTTCCATTTTCCTCTTAATTACAATTGTGTGTGTTGGGGTCAGACACGTGACATGATCATAAATAACCTATGTGAACATTAAGGATACTTATGCTTCAAAAATACCTCCCGAAAGTCTAGACCTGGTTCTGATATCATCCTGGGTTTTTCTCTCAAAAAATCGAATTTCAGATAAAAAAACAGTGCGAATATCTTAAATACAGAGTCGAAATTATTTTTCACTCTGGTCTAAAATCATAGCTAATTATGGATGATGAGGCCGTTTTACTAAACAAGATCCACCGATAAAGATCCATCCATTTGTATTAGGCACTGTCCATTTTTTACATTAAATGAAATAGGGCAGCAGACGGAGATGCAGCCGTTGTTCGTATCATCATCACTATCACAGTTGTAGAAATATAAATGCAAATAATTACAAATTTGCCTGGGCCCTATGGGTCTAACAAAGAACCTAAATTCTTCCAAACAAAGGCATAGTTTTAAGGCATTATCCCAAATCCTAGGATCGTAGGATCTCTGCGAAAAAAATCATAAATTATGAAGGGGGAACCCAGAAAAAAGTTAAATTCCATTGTAATATGATTAATGAAAGATGCACTACTTTGATGCTTGCGCTGATTAGTCATGGAGCTTTGCACTAAACGATGAATATTATTATGATGAAAACATGAATATGAATTTGCAGTATCAGTGTTATTAAAACCCCTGATGAAAGGAATTTGGAATTGGAGTTCAAATTAAAAGAAAACTTTTTTCACTTGTTCTTTTTGGCAGATTAGCAAATTGGTTTACATGAAAAAGTAGGGCTTAAGTGCGTTGCTAATCTAAAGCATTTATCATAGTTCATGCATACTACCCTACCACAACTAGAATTTAATGATTGTTAGTCCCTTCGTTTAGGATTACCATTTGGGGGTGGAGATTGGTCTAGTGATAATTATCTTCTCATGAATAATTCAAAATGTACGTGAGAACTAATAAAACATAAACTTACTTTGAAAGTTGTGCAGATAGGAGATTAGAATAGGGCGCGTATTTCACGGGAAACTTGTAGATTGAGCAAACTACCCTTTCCCGACACCCTTCATCGGTATATCCCAGGTGGGTGAAGATGGAGTCGATTTTCGACAGAAGGGGACTGTAAAACGGGTCAAAATGTTCGACTTCTGCTTGGAGACCGGTGGATGGGATGTAGGACTGGCTGTCTTGAGGCTCATGATCAGAACCGTCGTGACCACCGCCATTCATCGAGTCCATTCCCTCGTCAAGGGCATTGGTCGGGTCTGGAGGGGAAAGGTAAGATTTATATGTGGGTGGACGTTTCAAGCCGAATCCTCCTTGGAGGAGTTGGGCTCGGTACAAGTGCTCCAGTTGACTCATTGTCGGGCTCTCCTCCGAAAGTGTTTGGATCACCGGGGTTGGGTTCGTGTACTGATGGCTCAAGTCAAATGGGGAGTGAGGATAGTCCATCTCAAATGAGGCGGGAGGTCGATGACGGAAGGGTGGTGGGGGTGGAGGTGGTCGGAATCCTTTGGGACCACGATGGTAAGGAGGATGATGATGACGGAATGGAGGATAATGATGTGGAGGAGGAGGAGGTGGTCGAGGTGGACGGCCTATTGATGGATGATGGTCAAAGGGATTGTGGACAGGAGGAGGGGAGTAGTGTTCTATTGAAGGGGGTGGGATTGCCGGAGCATCCCAAGAGTCTGGAGCGTGCGAGAGGAAGAGCATCTTCATCAATTCAAAGGGACTGGATTCCTTGAAAAATACGTTGTACATCATCCACTTCATACCGAGCAGGAATGGGGCAAACATGCTTTTGATTATTAGAAGCGTGATCCCCACTCCAATCCCTGCTATGAAACTTGGACCAGTTGACACTGCGACCTCTACAAAAATAAAACATAAAATCACATGAATTTTTCATGAAAAAAAATGAAAACAAGAAAACAGCAAATTGTTTACCATCCACTGATAAAATTGATGCCAAAGCAAAAATACTGAATGCCAAAGGACAGGAAGTAGATAGCTTAATTTAAAAAGCATTAAGTTCCGTAAACCTAGGCATCTCTGTAGAGCAAATCCCTTACGATCACGATGAAGAGGTCAAAATAGGTAAGAACAGTTAGTGAAAGTACATTCAAAGAACATTAAGTATCGCTACCAATCATTCCAACTGTTAATTTGTACTTTGAACGATTTGACGAGACGTGAACTCTTGCTATTTCTACTTGTACTACCACTCAACTAACCAATATATATACGATCATATTTATTTACAGCTTAAATACATCGCCGAAAGATAAAAATTCCTTGTAAGAGCATCCCCAACCAAAAACATGAGAAGCGGTACACAGTACACGTTCCTTATATAATAGCTCATCAAGCTGTGATTAGCAATGAACAGCAATGCCCTGCCCTGCCACACACAACACCACACCACCTTGTTATCATTTATCTATCTCGATTTTCTTCATCAATCAACTAAAAACGAAAGGGGACAAGTTTCAAATATTCATATCTAATCATTCTAATCCCTACCTGAAAAAAATGAATCAGAAGCCAAAGCCAAATACCCCACAGCAATAAAAAAAAGTCTCACTTTAAGTAACTTTTAATTTACATTACAAATTACATTAGCTGCAAGCTGTACCCTTTCTTATTACTAAGCATCAAGATCAGATAGCTTTGTTGGCAATCTCTCACGTTCTCGCTACACCCATGTCGACAGATTTTACAGGTAAAATTACATCTTTTTTAGAATGCGCAGTGCTCATCCCCCACCAATAAGCAAAGGAAGACTACCAAGAGCCCTTCATTTATTAGTCTAATCAAGTCCATCATTTTTTACAGATTTATTGTTAGTTCGCTGCCTAGAGCAGTTACGTTGTAAAAAAAACTTTGCTCTTTTTGCCAAGTAAAACAAACAAAACTGTACAGGGGTAACTAGAGTGATTGCTGTTTTATCGTAGAACTGTACAGTTTTTTATACAGGATTTAACGCGCGCATCAAGATTACGATATGGGGATGATGAAAGTTTTTGAAAATTTGATATAAAATAATAAAAAATAATAATAATTTTTTAGCATTACATAACAATATTGTCCAAAAAGGCTAAAGAAAGCAGAACGTTTCTTCGCTATTTGGCCATTTTTTTTTATCTTATCATGATTAATATTACAATTATATGCTTTGTTAAAATATTGACATGAAATTATAGGTGTTGTGAGTTGTGACTACTTGTTTCTGTAATTCTAGTCCCAATACTCCCACCACCCCCAAGTTTTGTTTTGTAAACCCTTCAGTTTATTGTTACATCATAAATATTCTTTTCTAAGGATGAGTAATTTTTTGTAAGACAACACTGTAGGGTTCTCAAACCCATTTGGCAGTCTCAAAAAAGCCAGTGAACTATTAGCCTAGCTTTTCTCGTCTGCAGATGTGCAATAAAAAACAAGAAAGATCATTTCACCTTACATTGTACACAAATGCACTTGAAGATTTTTTTTCTTCAAATAGACATTCATTAGGTAAAACATGGCCATTAATTTGGTCATAAAGGGTTATCAAGTCTGAAAGGGATTTCAAGTGAGATTTTGTTAGGCAGCTGTGGTAGAACTAATGATAGCGTAGGGCCCGTTACTGAGTTTTTTGCCGGTTCCCATTCCTAAAATACATCTACATACTTTTAGGTTTCATACTGGTATAGGGAAAGATCAAGTCCTCTCCATTTGTCTGTGTGAGGCCGATACGTATAAGATGTGTGAAGTGATCAGGCTGCTCCCGAAACTGAAGTCGTAATTATTCACGGCATTGGGGAATTAGGTAACAGTAAAGATTCACTAATTGCCTGTAAAATACGTTATGTAAGACCAGTTGCATGTCTTTAATCATCAATCATCTTCAGAATTAAAAGGGAATCCATACATTTATTGCGTCGCCCCCTCCCGCCAATTAAATCCCTTCCTTAGTTTTCATTTATAAACTAACAATACTAAGTTTACATTTTGTTGATGAAATTAATCACCATTTTTTGTCGTCCATGTATCTCATTTGTAAAGCTTTTTGAGTCTAGCTTTATGTAATGAAAGCGTAGGTATGTGCTGTGCCATTTATTTTGCAAAATTATTATTCCCCCTTCATGATTTTCACCCGTAGTCTGATGGTGTTTGGTGTTTAAATGCTCATCAAGTTTTAACTTTGATCATGAATGTTGCTCATATCGTTCGTTGATGTTGTTACAGGACTGAAGGACGAGGGTCGAGGGGATAACTATGAAGATGCGAATTACCAGTGGACGCCAAGCTTAGAGCAAGCCATAATGTGCATAATGCATAGAACGGGAACTGGTTAGTAGAGCAGAACTCACGTCTACTTATAACTTTAGCTGTGCAATGTAAACCTCTCATTCTCAAAGTTTCATAATGTACAACTGTAACAAATGCAATTGGCAGTGGGGAAAACGTGAACCTTGTACTTTACAAGAGGATAATAAATGGTTTCTTGAATCTTCTCAAGTGGCATTGTCTCAAGCATATAAATGTGTTGTAATCCAGTAAATCGATAAAATTCAATAAAATTCTCATAAAATAACCTTTCCATTGCATATGAAAGATCCTCTTTGCGAATTAAATGTAAATTAAAAGGATTTGTTCCACAGGGCAAGATGACATTTGGGTTTACAAAGTGGGTAAACTAGACTGCAACTGCGACAGTCATTTAATTGTGCGTGTCGTATGTGCAACGCTGCACGGGAGATTAAGTACAGCGAGCTTGAAACCAGTTTCATTTTTACATTCTGATTCTCAGACTCATTTTTCTTTTGCCATTTATAATACCAGGATCCTATCCCATCTCAGCAATCTCGAAGAAAGGTGACAGAAGTCCGAAAGTTAAGCTAATCTGAAAAGACTAAATATTTTAGGTTGGAGGACTTTTGAAAACTATTCAAATTATTTTAAGAAACTGCTGCATATTTGTTCAGTCAATACATAATTTGCAATTATATACAGCCATTTATCTCTCCGAAAATAGTATTCGCTTGAAAACTTTGTGTGGACAAGATTACACAAAAGGAAGGATATCCCCTTCAACTTCGATCTTGATGACATCAACCACTTTTGCAAGTATCTATAGGTACTTTCCCCAAATTTTTTTTCTATTGGAAAGAAAATTTGCTGTCCACAGTAGCTATTGCTTATATCGAATTAAGAAAGGTGAGACTCTACCATATGCATTTGCGTCATGTGCTATTATAGACGAAAAACTTGTTACTGTCATGTCAGTCTAATAGTATATGCCATTAATCTTATGGCCGCAGGTTGGAGCGTCAAAATTTGTAATGCGAACACACTGACTAATATCTTAGTTTTTGAGCAAAGCAAACTACTCTCATTGTCACAGTCTCTTCTCAAAACTGGAATATATTTCTAATGCTTAAAATTAGCTTAACAAAATTAGAGCAGATTATGGCACACTGTAGAAAGTATGCTAATCATACAGAATTAGATGAGCAAAAGCCAGCTTTAATTATTGTATTATGCATCGTAGTTTAGTAATTGCCCAGCATTACATGATACGATCTAAAGTAGGATGACACACTCGGCGTGAATTGGTAACAAGAGAGTCTTAGCAGCTCAGCGACGCTCAGCTCAGATCCTGAATCCCTTGTAAGCACATGGGCTTTATCTACATTTTAGCAAAATACTGAGAATCGTGCGTAAATAATCATTATCAAGTACCTAACTTTGCTCACTCACCTAGACCCAAGATATTTTACAAATGATTAATCTCAATATTTTTGTTTTTGAAGGAGAGAGCAAAAAAACACTGTCTGAGTAAGAAATAACATCCTTTTCTTATCTTTACGGGATGCATAAATATAATTTACTAAATATTATACGTAGCAGGAGTATCATCATCATCATTACCATCACCATCATCATTGTTGCAGATTTTTATAAAATTCTAGTCTTGATTCCTTCCACCCACTCAGAACAAAATAAGATCTGCATTTATGATATTCGAGCACTTGCAATTTTTTTTCGCATTTCATTGAAACAAAGCTAAACTGCATAGTTATCCCGTGGCTCCACCTTTTATATCATCATAATTATCATATTATCTTAAGTTGGATGGGGATAATATGCTTGCATTTTACTCACATTAGTTACTGCACAGTAGTACGTTTTATTATGCTTTCTTCTTTCTTAGAAAATAATCATAAATATTAATAATATTATCGCAAACTACGACTTGGTGGTGTAATTCGTCTGCAGAACGTGAAATGGGTTAAGCTAGCATATAAAAGGTAAATACCGACTGAATTGAGCGTAATCATCATGATCTCATGCTGAGACGCTCGTGGTCAACTTTTACGTCAAGTTGAGTCTAGAAGATGTGGTGAAGAGAGTGGCTGTTGGCAAGATCAAAAAAAAATTCGATGATGGTGGTGAGGAATCCTCACTGAGGATAATGAGGATGAAGAGACGGACCTGTGGATACGCCTCACTTTGTGAAAATGACTATCCACTTGGGGCAGGGTACTGGGGAGCTTCCAATAATCTAATATGATTGGACTGAATACTATTTGTAATGTAGAGTGCGATGACTTGGAAGTTCGTTACTAATGACAAAGGTTATGATAACCTTTAATTGTAAGTAAATTAAATTCCAATGACTTTGAAAGGGTTTTTAGTAGAAAATTGATAGCGCTGCTACAAAAAAAATCCCTTATTTTGGAAATCGGAACTTGCTGTCGGCTCTCAAGATGAGACAAATTGCGCTAGGGATTTTAGCATTAAAAGGAACTCAATCATTAGCCTTAATGCGTTTTAAATCATTTGCCAATTTTTTTCTCCTGCCAGTTAAATGAGGGGGAAAGTGAATTGAAAAGTTGTGAAATGGCGAGCTAGCATTAAAATACTTTTGGTAGGGGAAATGTCAATTTAGAGAAATGGAAAACAATGCTTCACACAACATTAACTGTGTTTTTTACTCTCGTTTCTCCACAAGACAAGGGCACATGTGAGGCTGACAAGAAAGAGAGAGGATCATCGGAATAGAACGAAATGCAACACAGGACGTAATGCAACATGGGTTTGTTGAAAAATTAGCAAGTGAAACTGAAACAAATAGAAACCGCAATACAACCTAAAGGTGGCTTCTGTTCAACCTCAAATAATAATGATAAAAGGGAAGACGTCATGGGAATTTTTTTTTGTCTCAGACAGGATTACATGTCATTGATTTGCAATAAGACCTTGTTAAATAATTTAAAGCCCCTAATTAAGTGATTGGAAAGTGAAAGAAGCTGAATAAATAAGTATAAAAAATGAAGGGTTCACTCACTCAATTCGTCACGGAAAAATGGAAGTTTCAATTTTAAGTTAAAGCCAGGATCCCAAAATATTCTCGGGCTCCCCAACGACAACGAGTAAGTTGGGGTTGAGGAGGAGGCTGATCGCGCACTTTCCTCAAGCTCAGTAGAACTTCTTGGGGACACCTTGAGTTCCACTTGATAGGGCAGAGAGATCTTAAGCTCCCTGGATTTAATGAAGTCTTTGTATTTATAAAAGACAAACAGATCCTCGGGATCGCCCCAAGCTTTGATTAATCTGTAGGCAACCTTCTCCGGCCAGATGTCTGGCTGGATGTCTCTCAGATCTTTTGAAAGGGATGATGAGGACCTTTGCTCAGCCCTCACTCCCGTTTCGTTGAAAGGCCTCCTCACGATTTCCAACCAGGGACTGAGCTTCGTCTCATTCTTCTCCATTTGCTTAGCCAGCCACGTGGAAAGTCTCAGCTTTTGACAAGCCCAGCCTTCAAAGTCATGATGTTTGCAGTAGTGGCGCTTTTTCATGATAAATTTGTTAATTTCTAGGATAAGATCTGGGGTCAGATTTTGTACGTTCTTGAGAGACCGGGGTATTTCCGGAGGCCCATTCTTACTGATAACACTGTCACGATGAGGCTTCATCTTCTTTGAGAGGAATTTGTTAGTCAACTTCCCCTTCTTCAGCTTTTCCGACATCTTTGTTTTCTGAAGGTGAAACTTGAGCTTCTCCTTTTCAATCTTCTTCTTCTCTTTCCTGCATTTTGAACTGAGTTTGGAGTTGGCCTTTCCACAGTCCTTGGAAGACCTTTGCAGAAGCTCCTTGTGAGGAAAATATTTATGAACTAGCCCATTCCTACCTTCACCCTTCTCCGACCAGTGTAAAGGCACTTTGTATGAAACGTCATTCTTGAGTTTCTCAACTGTCCTTATCTTTTTACTACAACTCGTTAGGTCAACATTTAGGAGGAGCACTAGGAAAATTATGCCATATAACATGGAAGCGTTTAGCAACTGGTTGGGGGTCCTCCACCTCAATAATCTTAATAATCCGCCCATCCTTTTCATCATGAACTGTAAATTTATATCCGTCTTTTATATCAAGTCACTCAAATTCTCACAAGAAGCCTGGTAGTCTTCACGCTGATGATAATTTGATAGGGAGGATGTCCTCAATCCTTCAAATGACATAGCTTCACTGCGAAGAATCATAGCATAGAAGCTATCGATTATAAATCATGCATGGTGATGACGGGCGACACTCGCGTGGACTCATTCTCAGCCTTCCCCACTGCCCAACTCACAACTGAATTCTGCAAAAACAAAAACTGAGCATTCAACATTCCAGCTATTTCGAAGCTGACGAGACAAATCTCTCATTTCTCATCTTGTCCCAATTCAAGGCTCACTCAACATTTGCTGATCACCACGACAACACCAAACTATATAAAATCAAACAAACTTTCGTCAACCCCTATGAAATTACCGTAATCTCTCGAATTGGATAAAAATCCTATTATAAAATCAAACAACATCATGTTCACCGTATTTTATGTTGAAAATGGATCTGAGAAAAAATCGTTATTAAAAAAAAAGTTGATAAATACTAACAGCTCTCAGTCCAACAGCTTCACATTTTCACACGTAACCATAGGCTAATCTAAATTTCGTGAATAAACCAAACTCACACTCTAAACCATATCGTCTGTCAGTTTCTCTTCATTTCCCATTTCGATTTCGATAATATTTTTTTTTCTATTTTGCTCAACCCCAACCAAAAAAAAACTCGAACAGTTTTATTGTGGAAAACGTAACGAAACTGTAAACTCTACACACATGCACAATCCTAACAACTGCAAAACGTACGTTTACTTTACGTACGTATACGTTGGTAAATAAGATCAACAAATTTTGAAAACACTTTTTCAGCCGAGGATGAATGAGCTAAGAGAAAAGTATGAAAAAGGCTGATGATGCATTATAAGTAGTTACGCGTCGGCATCGAGGAGGAGGGTTTCGCAAAAAAATATTATTCATACCTATTACATTTAGTTTTTAGTTAAATTCTACAATAAAACTGTAACAAAACTGCATAAGGACCACTAGCCACATTATAACTAGGGGGGAAGTAAAGTACCAGCGTACGCTTCAGCCTACCTTCATAAAAAACACTGTTTTTTTTTCACTCAAAAATTTATAATGCTTCTTCCACGAGAGATAATTCTCAACTAACTCATGGCATTTAGCTCGCATCCCAGCTTTAATAATACTCATCCCATTTATTATAGCAAACAATAGGGGAAACAAGGCACCCACTTATTTCCCCTCTCGTAATAGTGTTTCCCTTTACCATATACTCAGCTTTTATAATCCCTACCCTTTCATCCATTCCTATTAACTAAATATTTTTTTTTAACTGCCCATCTAATTTCTGAAATAAAACAAAGCAAGGAATGCATCTTCATATTTGAGGGGGTTCAGCAGAAAGAAGCGCAATCATTATCATCATCAACGGCCACTGAAGCCGCCATTCCCAACCGTTGAGGGTTGAGTGTATGAAGGGATCATGCTTTACTTATGACTTTATCAACATCATAATACGAAAATCATACATATTTTCACTGTGAATCTGAGCAGATATTTTTATCTTATGGAATTTTATATGATATAAGCTGTTTTCGTGGCTTCGTTACAGATAACATGTCTACTCCCTTGCAGAGGTACTAAAAATAGTGTAAAAATATGATTTCAAATATGAATATCTTATAATAATGCTAATCCGGATGTTTGCAAACTGCATATGTGAGTGTATGAGGGTGTTGGGCTTACCCCGAGAGTATCATCTTCACATCATCCCATTTTTCATCTTCACCCTTTTCTTCATTGTCTTCAAAGTGTAGTAATCAGTGGAGCACTGAGCATGAGAGGTCGGCGATGCTCAGTTGTTAGTGTGATGTTATGGGGATGATAAAGCCATTTAAAACCTTTTTACTTTTCTCCTATTCCGATTGCGTTTTTTTGCAAAAAAAAACTAACTATGAATGGGGAGATATTTAACCATTCTTATATGATGGTGGTGTATGGACGGTGATGCTAACTAGCGCTGACGCTTCGTCATTCTTTCTGCTCCTACAATAATCAGCGAACCTTGCATAGAAAAGTATAAAGTGGAGTAGACTTCACAATGAAAAAAAAACTTTTTCCTTTGTCTTCGGCTTCTTATTAGGATTATATTACTGTGAAAAGTCAGCACTGCCCTTTTCATCAGCATTGCAATATGATGATGATGAAATGATGGTGATGATGAGGGTGGATGATGTGCTGCAATGCGCTTAGGACTGGGCTTCAAAACTTGGATTCCCCCCTTAGCCCTCCTCATGCAATAATATCATCATCATTCATAAAGCTTGGCAATTTTTAATCCCCACTCAAATGAAGAACATTCCTCTGGGCTCATTATCTTATTACAGTTTATGCTTATTTTGGTGCAGAATACTCATCATCATATTTTCAGCTTTACCTAAATTATTCTGAGGGCCTTTAAAAAACCATCTTAAACCCTTGAGGAAGCTTAAATAGCCCTACCCCCTCCATATTACTGCTCCCATGATCACTGCACTGTACTTTAATATGATATGGAGGCCTTTGCTGTAGATGAATATAAATATG
This sequence comes from Lepidocyrtus paradoxus, assembly GCA_034696885.1. NCBI lineage: Eukaryota > Metazoa > Arthropoda > Collembola > Entomobryomorpha > Entomobryidae > Lepidocyrtus > Lepidocyrtus paradoxus. Next base: position 50,504 of record JAQGAH010000080.1, on the reverse strand, counting down.
AAACTCCGCAGTTTTTATGAATTTTTTTGCCATGGCTGAATAACCATCATTCATAATCGTAGCAAAAGTTATGTGAGGTTTCCAAAAAAACGTACACAATCCATAATTCTATCCCTTGATGGAGTAACCGGCATAATAAAAATTAGCACTCTTTTAAATAGTTTATCATATTACAAGCTTACAGCAATCTACAAAGCTAAACACATGCATATATCAGTATCTACAAGCTACAGTGTAAATGGAGGAATTCTCTTTGTTTTCCCTATTATCACATGACGCTTCATTTGACCATCAGCATCCTCCTTCGCAATCAATTAGGTAACTATATATTTCCCCCAAAAAACGACAGCTTAAACATGGGACATTTGTTGGTTGCAAAAATGGGTGCCGGTGCTGAAGATAATAATGACAGTACTCCTCTGTCTGGCTTGTTCATCCTGTCATAAATCATCATCATGTGCACACGCACTCAAATTTATACTGAGAAAAAAAAATCTCTGTTTCATTCACTGCTCCACTCTTCCTACCATAATTTTTGCGATAAAAGATGTATGATTATGAGAACAAGTCATCATCATCATCATCTCTCCCTTTTTGTCTGGCATAATTAATTCTTCTTGCTGTCATGTCACTCTCCTTGCATACATTATGTATACTTTATAGCATTTGGTGAAAAAATGGGACTAGCTGACATGATTTGGATTTCTTTCTGGGATTTTACTACGACCATGATTATTTGCGGCTGTATGTGTGGGCAGGTGAAAGATGGCTTAAATTGATTTGTAGTCCTCAAAGGAAACGTTCAGCAAGGCTGGGATTTGCTCAAGATGAAATAATTCAAATCCTCTTAATTTTCATGCAGTTTGATTTTTATGACAGTTTGTATTAGCGGATCTGATTGGCTGATCGTGCTTTAACACTTTTTATGGATCAGGCTGCGATTGAAGTTTATTGAGAATTCGATTACTTACTCGATTAAATTCTATGTGGCTAATAGGGAATATGAACATTAAGATTAGTATTTTGCAGTCTGAAGGTCCTTCGTGATAAGTATTCAGCTGCGGAATTGGTGAAATTGAGAGGATTAATTATATGGGCAACTTCTAGCAATGAAAGGTGAGTAAGATAAAATGAGCTAGAGAAATGTAAAAACAAAACGATTTCAATCATTTCATTTGTTTATCAGTCATTATCGCGTAGTTTATGAAAGAAACCAGGTAGTAAAATATTTTCACAGTATTTATAGATGTGTGAGAGTTACTATAAAAAATCTGCATGTGAATAAATGCTTAAATCTGGTTGCATTATATTGAATTGAAAACATGCACAAGGTATGTGTGTACATGGTTGAGCATCTGTATATTGTATGAAGAACCCTGAGAAAACAATAATGGCAAGTGTAAGAAAGGTTTAATTACTATAATAGATTGTAATACGATTGAATGAAATGGAGTCCTGATTTTCAAAGGAATTTTGAAAACCAGCAAGGATCATTAAATTTGCCAAGAATTAATTGGGAAAGGAAATATTTTCTCTCCCTTTCTTTTTGATGTATGAAAGATTATAAATATATGAGAGACCGGAACAATTCCTATTCGTATTGGCATGGGAACATATGAAGAAAGCTTAATAATGAGGCATATTGTAAGCTAATTAATTATCTGTTAAAATAGATTTGAATTGAATTTCAAAACGAGTGGAAATCAAACGCATCCATCAGCAATTTTCAATTTTTCTGCGGGATATAGCCAAAAGGATTAGGAATAAAATTTATTATTTTATGGTTACTGAGGCTACTCAGATATTATCTTCTACTACATGAAGTTCGCCGCAAAAGCAAATAGTTTCAAATTTCTACTTACTTTTAAATAAGTTGCAATCTGCAGTGCTGAAATATATGCATCCAGAAATTGATTTCCTCTCTAAGACTTATCTTGGAAAAATTTTACGAGTCTGCGAATGCTAAATCTTATCATGTTAGAAAATTTTTAGCGTGTAGTTTATTTTTTTTAGAAAACTTTTGCACTAATTGCATATTTTGAATATTTAATATTAATTAGTCCACATGGGCATCGATAATAATGAACGCACGAGTATATTTTAACAATACGTTTTTACGAAATTCATAATTTAAAAAAAGTGTTACATAATGGCACTCTTCTTCCACTACCTCTATTGACATTTGGCATCTTGAAGTTTTTGTAACTCGATGATGTCTATCATTTGATATGAGTGGTGCAAGGGTTGCTGTTGCAGTCATTGCTTGAAAAACTTTGCTAGTCTAGCTGTTTTACTGCCCAGTACAGAAACAATGAAGGGAAAGAGGAAGGATATGGGTAATAGTAGGCAACCTGATTTCTTTACTTCTGTATCTACTATTTTGTAATTTTCTCGCTGTCAGTGAAACTAGATACTAGATATAACACCGGATGCTTCATTTAAAGCTGATACATAGATAACTTGATAATTTAAATGTACTACTGCAGAATAAAGTGACATTCTGGCAGATAGATGATTTTCCATAGGAATCCCTCATTTCACGTAATGCATAATACGTACCTATTTGCTTGTCGAAGGAGTAGCCTGATTTACACAATTGTTCTAGACGTTCCCTCATCACTCTGACTCTTGTAGCAAAAAAACAACTAAAGTAACGATCGAGCAATATCTTGATTTTTATGAAATAGAAAAGGCCGATGTTTTATCATTTCTAGGTCAGAGCACTACCGGCATATCGTACATCGTTAACGATGTAACATATATAATTATAATTATAGATTTCCTTGCATGCAGTTACAATAACAGCAGCATATAAAATTCGTATAACCCCTATGACACTACATAAAACTCAAGTGCATAGATTTTTTTTAAAGTTTTGAAGTAAAAAAATCCTAAACTGCGAATGATCTCTGATCTTCTATTGCTGCTTAAGATAAAACACTTGCACACATGCCAAATGAAATCAAGCATTTAAAGTACGTTAGACCCTTCTATAATCAATAAAGTACAAAATTTATTCATCAATCTATATGATGAAACTGTAAAATGATATATTATGAAGTTTTTTTTATAATGATGAGGGATTGCTCATTAAATCAATAATCACTGCCTATTTCTCAGTAGATCCCCATGATGAAAAACGTTTCGATCCGAGTTAAATAAAGAGATCAGAGCAATCACTGCTTTTTTCATACAATAATATGGATGATAATGTTGATTATGTGATTTTTGAGTATTGGGCTACATCAATTCTCGAATATATGAGGCGCTTAGAATATAAATTTAAAAAAGCTGCTTAAAAATCGTAACGGTTTGAAAAATCCATGATGGGGCTGCTCTCATGAGCATTTTCTCAAAATCCCACATTTCATACGGGAAGCTTATGCTCAACCTACTGATTATGGAGTTATCTATTCCAAACATCAACTAATCAAACTCCAATCCAATATATGCCATGGTCGAAGAAAGCATTAAAGATTGAGGGAAAAACTGAGAAATTACTGATGAACCAGTTCAAAGAAGAATGAACACTTTGATTGCTTCATGCTTGTTGACTTTTGAAAAGTCAATTTGATTTGGTAGGCTCATAAAAGGGCTCATTGTGAAGGGCACATGAAATGTGAGGAGGAAAAGCGATTCTGGTCTGGACGATGCTTTGCAAGGGTTTCAAAGTTTTTGAATGTAAATAAAATGGTGATAATCCTACACATACTAATTGATTTTGTTACGACTTAACCTGATTTCCCTCTGCTATGTCACCTTTCCCCAATAAATTTCGCTAATTATGGTGTGCACATATCTATAACATTTTAATAGTGGTACATGATACATGCATATAATCTGTGAAGTTCTTGCAGTTTTTTCGAGTTTTTTAAGTTAAAAAACGATTTATAATTTCAGACAGTTTCATTGAACCGGGTAAACGGCTCCACTTGCCCTTTTCACTTGTCTAAAAGAACACGCAACGTGTTTTATAGAAAAAACGTAACTGTATGTAGGATACTTATACGATCATTTAAGTTTTTTATATTAAAACTGCAGATCCCCACAAAAAAGTAAGCTACCTAAAAGCTCATTATTTATTATCAAGGGAGAAACACACACGATCGGTAATTACAAATATCATGCTATGGATGATTATTAGGGCTTGAAAGGGTGAACTATCTGCCTATTACAATTAATATAACATGAGTGCTGATCGTTCAACAAACTTTTGGGTTGTTCTTCATGTTTTATGTTAATTGTATGTCATGCATGTTAAAAGGCAGAAAGAAGGATGTAAAAAGGCTATTTTTTTGAAACCTCAAAATGACTACAAGTAGGTAGAACAAGGTTATATTACGTATAACTGATATTTAACTAGGCAATCGAGATCAAGAAACTGGGGATTGAGTTGAGGAGTGTGGACCTTTCACTTATATTTATATTGACTACTCATTGACTGTTAAGCTTTGATCGAAAGTTACCTACAAAAATTATAGGAAATGAGTTGGATTTAAGATAAAAATACTGCAGGTTTGTCTGCACTGAACATTCAGGTTTGTCTGTAAATCAGTTTAAATAAGCAAAGTTTCTGTTCAGTGGCATGTCAAGTGGCATAATGTTGACTGTTTAATCCAATATGAAGACCTTCGAAGCTCAAAACCTATGAAGCGTATGGCATTTCCTAATAAAAACTATAGCGAACGAAACAAAAAAATAGCTGAAGACAAGCCCGATATTAATAAAAAATAATAAAATAACTATTCACACAGACTTATACGCATTTCTTACTGTATCTTCAATCCAATCGATGCATATTACTATGAATCCAATATAAAAAACGGACTCGTCATAAAAAACACATTTTTTCCCAATCTTCGATTGAGGATAATTTGTCCTGAATTGTCACTTGATTTCAATTTTTAAGACATTTTGTTTCGTTGGTTTACCTAACAGCGATAGAAAGCATGACCAACTATGAATTATACATTCAGCTGTATAAAAAATGCGACAATGAAACAACCGCTTGCGGCTCCCGAAAAGATCTTTGATTTATTCCACAAAAACAAAGGCATTCGTGCTTATCTCAAAACCTATGAGTGAAAATGATTACCTTTTCAGTCGTCTGACTTTCATAATTTATGTTAATTCTGTTGAGTTGCAGTATGGACTGGCCATTTTCATATTTTCGTAGATTTACAAAAATTATTTAATTCCACGAAATTACCAATGGCGAGCTGCTCTGCTTTACAGCAACATAACCATAGATAAAAACGCAGTTGGCAGTTGAGTGAGCGTAAAAATTACCCGAAATAGTTGGCATTCATAATAGACTAGTTTTTTAAAACAAAATATCGAAAACCATCTTCACTGCTTAATGGTGAAACATGTAATGCAAAAAATCATAATATTTGATAGTCGATTTGTTGATACCTGTCCGTGTCCGTTCACTCTTCAAACCACGTTTTCCCTAGGCATACGTTTCTCTGCAGTTGAAACTTACAGTTCAACTTGAAACCAATTTGCTATAATTTGCAAACAAATAATCAATGTTTAATGTAAACAAGCGTACGTAACCTATCTCAACAATAAATTATTATAGGTTCACGTTGCTCACTTTAATATTCAAAGCATTTATATAAAACTGCAGATTATACAATGCAGGACTTTTACTGAGCCGACTAACTGGGGCAATGTGAAACTTTGTCACTTGAGCACAACATAAAGATGACGAAACCCTGTGGACTGTCACTGCTTGATATTGATTGTATACCACGTTGTTAACTGATTAACTATTAACTAACTATAAACTACTTTTCAAGAAACATTTGAATTATTTTCAGCAAGTTGACAAACTCAAAGCGGAATGGTCAATGGTTTTTTCTCAAGTAGTCAGAAATGTCTGCTTTTGTGAGAATAAATGAAAGCTATTATTCCAAATTTAATGAAAATGAATATTCTTCAGTTGAAGCACGTTTAAAAAGGGATTCCTCAGTAGTTGTGTGATATATGTAACGATGTAATATTTTGCTGAAATGAAGATAAATGATAAACGCCACCGACATGATTTTCGGTTTGGTAGCCAAAAGGGGCCACAGCCAGCCAAGATCCACAATAGTTTTTTGTACCTAGTATATGGTACTAGGCGTTGTTCTATGAAGTTTTGGTAGGTTTACATCAAATTCTGCTGACCATTATGTTTCAACTTTAGTAAATGTTCGTGTTCCCATGCTGAACTTTCTAACGAGTTGAGATACGTTAATAGAGAAAAGATGCAATATGCATGTAACTTGGCGTTTCATGTGTGTCTGTAGCTTGTTACGTTTTTTAGCTGATGCTGGTGTTGAGCTTTCCTGATAACTTGATGGTTAGTTACATTTTTTTAAACTGCAAAATAACAATTTAGGACAGGACCAATAAGTACTTGCTGCGCATTTAACATTCGGGCGACAGCAGAACGGAACCTGGGAAATTGTTTTTAATTATGAATTTCTGTGCCAAATAAGATAATGTCAAATGCTATCCGATTTTAATGATTATTTAGTTTCTAAAAAAACATGACATTCTAATTAATACCCTTCTGTAAAGTCAGAGGAGTGCACAAGGCTATTAGCTATTTCAGCAAATGCGTTTGATGATCTAATCAATGAAAGTTAGTTGTTCCCTTCAATCTAATCCCAATAATATTACCCTAATTCCGTTACCACCAAACGGGTAGGTTACTACCGTCAGCAATTAACAGCTTTTAATGTTGATTAAAAGGAGGGGAAAATGATAAAGCTGGTAAATCGATTACAAGCTTTTACGACTGCATTCAGTGCAATGTATATCCATCTTTGTGTCCAAAATTAACAAAAGTTCCAACCCTAAAACCTAAGCGGATACATATTAGCAATAAAAATGAACAATTCTCATCAACTCATTTCAATAATTATCACTCTTGTGAATGGTGTACAGTTGTAAAACACGTAGATGAGCTATGTATGTATAAGATTACCAAAAGTTTTTCGTTAGTTTTATAAGAAGATTTATAGATAATAGAACAAAATGAGGAAGCATTTTCCTTTGAGATGTGTGATAGTCCGGGGTGGTCAGTACAATCATTACCATTACCCCCACCCACGCATCATGGTACCTACCTAGTTTTTCAAACCCTATTTGAAACGTTGAAAGTCGCCCATGTAAAAGTAAATAGAAGAAAAAATCTTCATTTATTTCTCTTCGCCAATTTATTTCCTCGAGTTTTTATCAACCGTTCTTATATTTCCCTTAATCAACAGAATATGCACTGACCATAAAGGAATGAATGATGAATGATGAGACGATAAAATGAGACCTGCTTTCAATTACGCATATGTATAGCCCAACTCAAATTACGAAGCATTATTATTATATTATATATCTTTGATTATTTTATTAAAAAATAAATCAATGAACGCCGCTCCTCCTGTTAATGTTTTACAGTTTGTGCTGATAATCATTTTCAGCTCATAAATAACGTATATGCATATCATATAATATATGTAAATTCATGTTTCCTCCTGTCTGAGCCTCATATAAGACGACTAATTATAAATCAGCTTTTTAAACAGTGGTTTCTCAATACCTTCTTGGTTAATTTCATTGTCTGACAGCAATCTCTGATCACTGTATTTGATTGAGCGGGGTTCCTACGAGCGCAAATACACGTGCCGCCGATTTGAAAGATGATAATGATAAAAAACCATGAAGAGGATTGCTTAATGTGGTGCAAATCTTTTTTTTTTGTAAAAAAGAGAGTATATAATTACTAGGGCATTTCATATTATCGTTATTTATAGTCATTGAGAAAAAAATTCATTCATTTTCAACGGAAACTAATGGAACTATGTTATGCTAATGTTAGTTAGTTGAGAGGCTTATTTCACTTCCCTTCCTTGACAAGACAGAAGGTTTAGGTATTTATGACATTAGTCGGACATTAGGATGATACGGAATGAATGGCGGAATAGAATGACAAACAAGCCATGTTAAAACTAATTTACGCTTTTCTCTCCATAATTCACAATGGCTGAATTCCAAGTTCACGGCACCAAGTCAAAATAGGAGCTATCCTAAAAGGGTAGAAGATCACAAAACTATTTTCGATGAATGGACTATGTGCATTGTCCCGTTTTTTATTAAGGAAGCACACGTGGATGAAGACAGGGTAGCTATTCTTAAATACACACTTTAATTTAGGTTTACGGTGTCATTCGAAACGAAAACGCTGAATTATGAATGATGCTTCACCCCAATTTCTTTCATTAGGATAGAGAGTATTATTTGCAAATTGTCTACGGTGCACGTCCCCGCAAAACGGGACGAGATTTTGACTACTTTGTTAGCAAAATAATCAGGATCAAGATTATCATTTTTGACATCATGTTAAAATATAATGATGATGATGATGACACATGCTTTAAGGCCACCACGACCACCACCCTACCACCTACACACCACACCTAAACCAAACAATCATCACCCGATCCCCACTTCAAATGCTTTATGTTGAGAATGCTCGTAATGGAAAGGAAATTACTATGTGCATCGTCCGTTACGTTTGCCCTTAATTAAATATGCATATCACATCACAAAATAATATGTGTCTTGGATGGAGCCCAATTGTTATCTAAGAACTCATCTTCCTTCTTAATGATTGAGTAATTAAGAACACGAAAACGTATTGTGTTCTACAGCATGGCCACCTAGTGTGATATGGACTTCCTGTATCTTCCATTAAAAATGCTAGAAACATGAATGGCAGCTTTCATTCAATGAAACTGCATACATGAGAGATGATGATAATGAAATGAAATTAAATGAACGACTAGAATCAGTTTCAACGGGTTGTTTAAATACTGCCAAAAAATTGTTTATTTATTAAAGACAATAAAATATAGTATATGTTTCCAATCTAAATAGAAATACAGCTTCTCTCCATTAGAATAGTAAACGTAGCCTTTCTCATTGAGGATATCCTCTCCTCCTCGGTACAATTTTCCTTAATTATCATTTGTAAGCAAAGAATTAACAAGAGTGGAGAGACAGAGATATAATATAGCACGATATTATACATAAATGTAAAACCCTCTTCCTTACACAATTACAATTTGTAATATATTTCTAATCTCGTTTTGAGGAGGCATCCATTTCCTAGAAGTTCTTTCATAGAAATGATGTTGTTTATATATATATTTATATATGTAAATGAGATTTCTGATTACATGATTTCCCCTGTGGTGTTGATAAATGTATCATAAGTAAATCTTTGTTCAATCCCCTATAATACCATTAGCTTGTCAAAACTGGGAAAAGGATGGAGAATTGTAATTACTTCCACTAAGCTTACGGAGATGTATCAGGAAACAAGGGAAAGGAAAGGTCACAGTCACATAAAAGATATTTAATATCTTGCTTGCAAGAAAGTGAAAACAACAATACAAACAACTAGCAACATTATTATATTCTATGGAATATATGGCTTTGTTCTCTTCGTACAGGACTTAGATAATTACTGGAAAAACAAGTGACCATGTCTGGTGTCTAAATTACAGAAAAGGTTGTCCATCAATACCATAAGGATTTAATTAAATAAATATATAACTATTAAAGAATTGCATTTAAATTAGAATACAAGGGCACTGAGCCAATCAATAAAATCGTGACGGATTACAAGCAACTTTGACATTTCCAAAACCATGAAAAAAATAATCACGTTTAACTAATTTCGCAAGCTGGTTGCTGATTTTGTAACTCACCATTAGCAATCATTTTAAACCTAGTGAATTATCATATAATCATATTGTCTATAATTCCCCATTAAATAATGCTTGATAAAATAATACAAAACAATGACAATGAGAAAAACGAGAGACGAGAAATAGAGAGAGAAAAGAGATGAAGCCTGTTTTTTTTTAAATTAACTTCGTCAAAGTACACAAGACTAGAGGCTTATCCCTATATCACAAGAAACATTTGTATTACAAGTAACACGTTTGCGAATATTTTCAAAATAAATACCTAGTTCCGTTTTACAACGTTAACCTATACATGCCTGCGTTGTTTGAAGTGACAAAGTTGAGTAAAAAAAACATGGAACAATGGATAATTATTTTGCTAATCCTTATTGGTACTAGTCCAATTCCTATTCTATAATATATAGTTGATAAGGGAACTCACAACACTTAAGTTTTAGTTTACATCGTTAACTATTCGCACAGTCAACAGACATAAATGTAGTCCTTAAGTTGAATCGGTACTCATCTCTCTTCCCTTTCGTAAAAAGTAGTAACAGTGACAGATTATAACAAATCGATAACAACGCGAATCTAACTTTAATTTGACACAGTACTTACAATACCGCAATATAGTTATTTTATTTACAATAAAGACATGCGATTCGACTATTTTACAAGAAATTTTTGAAACCATTTTATTAGCAATTTCCAGAAATCAAGTCAACACACACTTTTTATTAAACAAACTTGAACAGTAAAACAGTTAATTTAGAGTAGGGTACATTTTGCAGACAGTAATTTTAGTTTTGCGAAAATCCAATTACGTGGAGATATTGCGGTAGTATTTTTAAGCCCTTTGAAAAAACTAATTACTTATTTTACGAGTGTTGCGGTAAGTAAAAAAATTGCAGTAAGAGAGAATGACGAAAATTTATGGCTAGTACATACATACGGGGCTATCTGTATCATTTCTTATCATTTTCGGGATTTGGATTAGGCGAGCTTCCAGACTCCCGAGTTCGCTTCAATTTGTCGAGATATTCTTGTTGAGAAGCGGCTAAAACTTTGGCTAATATTCCAGCATCCTCCCATTCGTTTAAACCTGAAAGCAAACCGTTTTAAATATCAGTAACATTCATAGCAAAACTGTAATTTAAAGAATAGTTTAAAATAATAAATGCAGATATAGTTACTAATAGACTTACCAAACATTTCAGGAGGAATCTGATTCATGAAGGTGGCCGTTTCTAACAATTGGAAAGTGTGTTCTGGGCTTCCAGACGCACTTTTAGTCAGTTCAATTTCCAACGTCTTGTTCGGGATTGGGGGCGAGGAAGAATTAGAGGGCGAATTTTTACTAGTACCAGGAATGGAAGGTGGAGGGGAAAGCCTTGATGGGGAGTTTTTGAATGATGCTTCACGATATGGCGAGCCTAGCGGGGAACCCATGTTACCATGTGACCTTGGCCGGGGTGAACGAATATCGGAGGAGGTTGCTGATGTAGCTGTGGCAGAAGAACTCGAAGCAAGGGGTGATCGCTGTGTAAGAAAAAGTTTCATTAGGCTTATGTGTATTTACCAATTGTAAAAAATACAGATAGCATAATTATGCATGACATTATTGCGTACCCTATTGCGTCTTTCGTTATCTTTAAGCCATTGCAGATAGCTCTCACGGGCCACTTGCTCTTCGATTGCTTCATTAGTTGCCTCCCAATCGGTAGCACGGAGCTTGTCTTCTAGCATGGCCTATTTAAAAATATAAATGACGTTTCAAACATCAAACATGATGCCGCGGAAACATCAAAATTTTATTTGTTACTCAGACAGGAAATAGCTTTCATACCTGCTCAATTTGGTATTCCTCACTTTGGCTGACTCCTTCCTTAAGTATATTTTTGTCAGCCATGCCAGGAATATGTCCTGGAAGTCCAAGCCCAACTCCAATGGTTGCCTATTTCAAAGGTATAGTACATAGCATTCAAATTCAGGTTGTTTCGATAAGCAGACAGTTTACAAATATTATTATTACAAAATCAAATTATCGGTACCTTGAATGGATCCACAAGACTGTTGTAGTGAACGCCTCTGTGATACGATAGACGAATGGGCTCGTTGTCCGTTTGATTCGTGGCTTGGAAACTGTTGATAGGATCTAGGTAATTAAAATAAAACATACACATTTTTAGCATTTGCAGCACTGCTATACAGTTAATATAACTTTTTGTACAAGCCAATCAGTTACCTGTAGTGTAGCAGAATACTTCTATGGTTCGATTGTACATTTCGCACATTGCTTGAATTTCTATATGATTGCCATGGACGAAATCCAACCGTTTTCGTCTCACATAATGATCAAAGTCCTCTGTCACGTATTGTGAAAAATAATCGGCATTTGCGGCAATATAATCCATGCAGTGCTTTCGAACAACAGAATGCATTTCTTGATCTCCATAAACTTGATCCGCTACAGCTCGGAATAGACATGCCCCATCCTCGCCCATCTTTTTGATGTTGTAACCCTTTTTCCTCATTTTCTTTTCAAAGCGACGTTCCCTCTATTTAAAATCAAAATCAATGAATTTTAAAATATAATATTTAAAAAATTAAAATACATCGATTTCAACAACTCTAGAAAGTACTCTTAGTATTTACTCTAGAATAATTATATTTTTTATTAACCTCTTCCCACTCTTCCTCCGTTAACTGACTGCATTGTCTTGTTTCATACTCATCTTCTGAGTTGTATGCATTGGCGTCTGGACTGGAGGATGATGGGGCCATAGGAGAATTAGGCTCCTTTGGAGACATCCCACCCACAGCTACGGCACTGGGGGAGGCTGTTGTGGATCTATCACGCTCCACCCTACTATGTTTGCTACGTGTAGAACTAAAATATTATAAGCATTTTTATTTTAAATCTGCACTTTTTTCATTGAACACAGACAGACACATCGAGATTCCCAGAAAAGAAGAACACAAAATACAATTAATACAATAACATGCCTCGTTCGAGTCGGAGCAAGAGCAAGAGTGATACACCAGTTTGAGCTACTGTTGAGTTTAAAGGTATAACTCTCTTTGTGCACTAACTGCTAACTGGGGTCTACTGTTGTCACTACAGTCACTATTGGTAATGCAGCCACTCTCCAAACACAGGAACGGCTAGGTTGCTTTTTAATCGTAATTTTAATATTTCCACGTAACGCAACTTTGTATGTACTAAAAACTAACCTATCTTTTGATCATGAAATTCCGTGTTACAAAACACTCGCCCTGAGTATCTGTGTTTACGGCTTCGTGGCTTCTACTTAAACTAGTCTAACTTGTTACTTGAAGTATTATTACAAGGTACAAAAATAACAGGAGGAATCAAATGGAAATATGGAGATTTGGTCAGACCGCGGTAGAGCGGCATGCCCCAGCTACACCAGTAAAAAATCAAAATGTGTTCAAGGACCGTATTGTATGCGATTAAACACCTGGGATTAAAGATGCGTTTGTTTGTAGACTAATTAATTGAATATACTAATGACTCCAGTTGAATATTAACCAACTTTCCAACTTTCGTAATTTATAAGTCACTCACCGCATTGGCGACACCCGATGTCTTCTTTTCCCATGATTCGTCCCACTATCGATATGCTCGTACTCATCATAATGTCCCTGACTGACGCGCTTCTCCTCCCGTGTGGTGGAAATGTTGTGGCCATGAGTCAAGTTATGGGCGTGAGATTGTCCATGTGTCCAAATGGCTGATTGGCTGGGTCGCTCGCCTCCGTATAACCTTTCTGGGTTGATATTCTCAGGTGGGATCTACACAATTGAAAGAAAAACCCACATAACCAATTAGTACTTTCACCAACCAGATAACCTTCAGTTTTCGAACCTATCAGACCTCCCAAAACAAACTATGACACTGGAGTCTTATCTTGTGCAAAGACTCCCATTCTAACCTGTAGCTGTGGGATAGGATGCGAGTGCACATGTGGGAGTGGAACTGGATGGTCGCCATTTTCATCATTCTTTCCAGCACTTCCCTTCTTCTTTGATAAGATCGTCATAACTCCCCAGTCCTCCAAATATCCCTGTAGCTGAAGCCTCCACACACAACTTCCTCTCTATTAGATTCTACGAGCAGCCTAATTTAAAATATCTAAATTAAAATCCCAATCTACAACTTAACTACCTTCTCAACCCTACACACAATTCACCACCAACATGTATGACCAGTAATGCACACACCAACCACGACGACGTGGCTCCCACACATTTATCCCAGCCCAAACACAAACAAACTCGGGGGAGGCTCAACTCACCCCAGAAGTGCTTTCCAGAACTGCTGGAAACAATTTCTAACTTTTCACTTACCTCGAATTTCCATTAAAAATGCTCTAAAGTTAACTATAATTTTGGAGTTGGCTGGCTCTCTTTCACGATAAAACAAAATATGTGCATTTAATTTTTCCTTCTCTGTTCTCACCTCAAGCAAATATGGTGAACTACAAAGTGTAATATCATCTGCTCCCACAAAAGTCTTTCTCATACAGACATGGTCTCAAACGTCTGTGTTCGTGTTGTAGCCATATCAACAAATATATAGCCATGGTTATAACAAAATGTATATACATATGGTGATGATGATAGTTATATACAGATTCACATATGAGGAGTTTACCTTGTTTTGATGAAAATCAACGCATGCATTTCATATAAGCATTTACAATGAATTCACTCTCATGAGTCGCGAGTCGTCTCCAATGTGAATAGGTAAGGGCATAAAATAAACCCCTCCTCCTAGGAGCTCTCTTATGTTGGAGCCATGTGAGTCATCATACCATCCTGTTGCTAACTTTTACAAAGCATAGCGGAACTACCTTATGTAGGCACTTGTTATCCTGCTTATTGCATAAGTGACACCTTGTAATGTAATATGAGTTGAGACAAAAGTCCAACAAAGGATGATACGAACCGTTGTTGTTACAGAAGTGTGCTTGGATGCGAAGAAGTTTTGCTCATTGTCGCGTGGTGGTTGTGGTCAGCGTGAAAATTTTGAAATATATTGATAACTGCTTTCCATTAGTTTTGGGCGTTATCCTTCACAAAACAAGCAATTTTTTTGTCATAATGGATTTTTTAATTATTAATTAATTTATTGGATTCCTTCAAGTCTCTCAAAAAGTAGAAAAATAAACGGGGGAACAACGAGGTTAAATAAGGTCGAGGAGGAGATCGAGGAGAGGGATATTGATATTATCGTAAAATGTTTTTCAATTAATGATTAATAGATTATTCTAGATATAACTATTATTACTTTACTGCTAATTGTTAAGTTGTAAGTCATGGAGGTGCAGATGAAGAATAAAAATTATTAGAGGTTGGAAGGATTTTAAGAAAAGTCACTGTGTCTGAGACTGCATAAGATTCATACGTTTACTAAGCGATCACTGCTCATTAATATTTAAAGGAATTAATAAAAATTAATGTTATGATCAATCGTCTTCTTCTACAATCTAACCTATTCGGTTCAAAGTCATGTTTGCGTCTTTTTTTCTAAAGAAAAGCAGGTAGCAACATTTTGCAGCATTTCATACTCCCACATTTATTTAATAAACATTGGCATTCATTTTACTAACGCACGTTATGTTAGGATGGATGACATATTATCCGTTTTCAAATGGTCTTTACCATTATAAAATGAAACCTGATGAGCTTCCCTACCCATCGAAAATTAGAGAAGGTAGGTTCCATTTTCAATTGTGAATGTCCATTTAAAATTCCAATAAACTTTCATCAAAATTTTCACCTTTTGTTACACATATCTTTGTTGGAAAATGCAATGTAACGGTTGTATGTAAGACATCTCCAATGCAAACTCACCCATGCTAATACCCATTGGCCCTTACTACTTCTGCACGTGCACATATGAACATGTGCTCAACACCACATGTTCATCTGCAATTCTCAAAGTACCCCAAATTCCAGTGGCAAAGTTTAAAAAGCTAATCTCCCTATCTGTCTAATGTATTGTGAGACTGCGACTGCTTTGCTGCTCTCACTTCACTTCTCTTGTTTCTATCGGACTGGTTTGGAGTTGCTGTGCTGCGGTTAGCTAATTGAGTTTTAACCGCGATTTTATTTGCTATCGATAACTGACAATTGGCGGAGGAGGTAAGACAATTAACTAATTTAATAGTTCACTGGTTATTTACTGCTATCACTTTCAAAAAAGTGATTTTTATCTTGTTATCATTGTTAGAAAAGAGAGGGATGGGATTGGGTTTAATGTTGGGCATTGCATTGGTGGTTGTGCTCATGCTGAAGTTTTTTTTTTAAGGAGAGCTAACATTATCAAATTTTATTCGGTTTTTAGTTAATTTTGAGTTGAAATCTTGGACTGACAACTGAGAAGGAAGGTAAAGCGATGGCTTCTGAGCAGAAACGGACAGGTGTCGACTTCGCCTCGACTACTGGCACCGGTGGAGGAGAAGGCGAGTCATACAAGAAGTTTGATTTGGACAAGTTGGTTGAAGCAGTTGAGAAGTACCAGTTTACTTTGGATGAGGAAGGCGAAAAACGAGATGTAAGTTTCTTGAATTATAACTGAGGACTAATATGGGGTTGGGTTAGAGTATACAAAAGAGCAGCCACGAAATTTTGTATACTTTAACGCCAGGGTGTTGGAGTGTAGCAAATAGCAGCCACTAAATTCTGTTGGCTGCCCTTTGCTACACTTGAACGCCCTGGCGGTAGAGTATACCAATGAGCAGCCAAATTAATATTTTGATTATGGATATGAAAACCATGTTTAACCAAACCTAACCTAACCCAACCTAACCTACTGTCAAACTTTTTGTCGGTATCACCTACAAAAGTAAATAACGAATTTCGTAAAATTCAGTGGCTGCTCTTTGCCAACTCCAACGCTATAGAGTCGGAGTTAGCAAAGAGCAGCCACAGTGTAGCCGTTTGATGGCTGCTCTTTGGTATACACTAACGCCAGGGCGTTGAAGTCAAACTGAAGCAAAGAGGCGCCAATGAAATGGCGCCTATTCGCTTCAGTTTCACACCTGTCTACCAGACTGAAGTAAAAAGGCGTCAACAATAAAAATCTAGAAAACCTTAACTGAACCCAACAAAACCAACTTAGCCCAACCTAACCTCATCCTAACCCTAATAGGCTATAACTGTAGTTAGGTTAGATTGGGCTGAGCTTGTGTGAGTTTTGTCTGGTGGCGCCTCTTTGCTTCAGTCCAACCCTAATAACGTTGTGATGGCATTATGTAGTAGCTAACTTTTAGTAGTATTTGGTTTGACTTTAATTTAATCTCCTCCCTTGAGCCCCATGCCCCTTTAACATGTTACTCTTCACCTTCTCTATTGTCCCCTCTCTTAATACTCCACCGTCTACATTTCTCCTTTGTTCCGCTTGTTCCCATGCATCTTACCTATGAGCTCATGAACAAATGATTTAATGGAGGCTAATTACGAAGTTATAAAATTATCATTTCAAATGTACTTAATGACGTTGTTCTTCCAATTTAGGCGATTCGTTTAACCGTCCGTGGAATTGAAAAGACTGTGAAGAAGATAAATTTTATGCTTCTCGACATTCACCGTGATGCCTCGGAAAAAAATCGTAAGGAATATTACTGCCATTCAACTCATCATGCAATTTAAATAAAAATCTTCCTTTTTTCTTTCGTACATTAAAATGAATATATTGTTTCTATTAATTTATAGTGCTTCTTACTGGTGAAAAGGGTGCACTAGTTTTGGAGAGAGATATTCATCCTTTGATGCAAGATCTGGCTCAGCATGTTCCGAAAAATGAGTATTACAAGTACAATGAAATTTGGCGGAACACCTTCCAGCGGCTGGCTGCTGTTGCATGCACTATCCACTTTTTGATGAAAGGAAATCTTGCTTCATTGGACGAATGCGCAACATTGATGAATTGTAAATACGTGCTTTCTTAATTTATACTGTAATTGTATTTGTATTGAAGTTGAGCAAGAAATATAAGGCTCTTATGTAATCTAATATAATCTGAATAATTTCCAGTGCCTGTCACGCTTATCGAGCGGAAGCCTGCTTCTACTGAGAATAATCTGTTTCTGGACTTTGACGAGTATCTTTTGGGCCTTTTGGAGATGGGAAATGAGCTCAGTCGATTATGCCGCAATTGTATCACTTTCGGTAAGTTCTTATTACAAATGAGCGTCAGTAAGAATGTGAAGCCCTTGAAAGTTATTTGTATCCTTGAACCACTTTTTCTGAATTTACAGGTGGTTCAACTACCACTGTGTTTGGTATACATGGCTGCATGAGTGAACTGAACGCTGGGATGCATTACATCACTTTCAAGAATGATTATTTACGGAAGCGATACGATGGGTTGAAGTAAGCAATAGTCAATAGTGTCGTAATATATTTTAAAGTTTAGAGAAGTTAAACTTCAGTCTGTATTAGTTTATTACTTAAGCGTTTAAAAAAGTCAGTATTCGATGAATTTTGACTAATCTTTTTTTCTTAAATAACTTTCTTTAGGTATCACTTGAAGACTGTTGAGGAGGTGGTGTATGACTTGAAGATACGGAAACTAGAAGAGGAATCAAACTTGGAGAAGGCTAGAGCTGGTGAAGGTGATCAGGCAGCTGGTGATACAGGGAAGAAACAGAAATCAACTTCTACTACTATGGGGGCGATCACGCCCCTAGAGTCTGAGACTGAGTTCTGGGATGGTCGGGATGGACCACCCCCAAACTTGCTTAAAGCTAAACGGGTCCCGTCCAGCACTCAGGTGTTGTTCCGAAGGAAGGATTCTGACTGATCTCCACAATTAACGAGACTTCAATTCAAGCCTTTTAATACTCCAATCTAATAAAATACATCATCTACTCTACTGTTGAAAGCACTTAAAGAAGTCCCCGAGGTATGCCAAACTTTTTGTCACGGATTCGGGTAAAAGTGGTACCAAAATGACCGCATTGATGTCCTGAAGTTTTTGAAATTAAATTTTGCATCGTTTTGAAGTTATGACGGAATAAATTCGAGAAAGAATAAAAGTGCAGAATGCGAAATTTTATTTCAAAAACTTCAGAATTGTATTCAGGACATCAATGCGGTCATTTTGGTACCACTTTTGCCCGAATCCGTGACAAAAAGTTTGGCACACCTCCGAAAAGTTCCTATGTATTTACAGGTTGTTTTTGTGTAAGTCGTACGTTAAATTGAATAAAAGCTTCACATTTTGATCTCCAATAACTCCCTACTGGCTATATATTGTAATTATTCAGACTATTTGTTTCAATTGAGACTTGAGAATTATTGTAATCTATAAACTGCGGATACTACGGTTAAGTTAAAACTAATATATTATTACCGAAACAGTCATGTGTCCTAATGTCGTTCCCACTCTTTTGTTCTGTTTGCTACAATAATTTCGTGATTTCGTAATAATTTGATCATCATGACCATGGGTCGTCTAATTTCCATCCTAATTCCTATTACACCAACAAAAATGCCACTGTTTCAGTTAGTGTTGGAGTAGCATCCGGCGTACTTACATGGTGTGTATTTTTTCGGACGCCACGACGGCGGCGGCATCATATAGTGCCAAAATCAAAGATCCCCAAAGGCAACTGTACTTTGTTGGGACTGTCTACATGTTACGCTATCACTATTGGTTGCACCCCTTCCCTTTAATTTCACATACCCAGCTCATTATCATTTTTTACACTGTAAGTTCCAAGTTCCCCTCTTTATCAAATGGGAAGGGGGACACCAAAATATAACGTAAATTATGAACGTCTCCTGTCGGCAATCTTACGCTCAGACGACTTTTTGCTTCTCGCTGAATGAAGTAGGGATAGAAGGAGTGCAGCGGCAATAATATAACAAGTGCATGAGAAGGTATGCATCATCTGCAAGCTCAACATTGCAGTGCATCCACTTCCTCCTCTTTCGAACCCGTAATCCCGTCAACATCTTCGGAGAAAAATGTCTTCATGTTTTCAGTCTCTCCTGACCTTTGACTCTGACACCCTTTGGACCTGGCGTTTCCCCTGGACAACGCCTAAATGATGTTTTAACCGGAAGACACGAGGCATAGCACAACATTGAAACATGACGAGCTCTATACCGGGTTGAGTTGGAGATGTTGGGTTTAAAGCAATAAAAATTGTGGAGGAGAGCTGTAGTTGGAGGGAAATGAAGGGGGTGTCAGTTAAAAAGTGAAAATGTTGTCATTTTGAATTTGTAGTTGCTGGCATGTGGGAATAGAATAAAGGATCCGCGACGAAGTGAAACTAGAAGCATTTTAAATGCACGTATTTAATACTATTGTTTATAATCTTTAATCTAAGTTAATGGTAAGTTTTAAGGGGTTTCAAAGATCGGTATGGAACAGTGTACTTAAATAAAGTCAAAAGTTAAGATTGGGGTTTACTTAAATCCGTTAGTCAAAACAAGTATTAAAATTCATAATTAGTTCAACATTTTATATTTATACGCAGGCAGCTACAAAAGTATTTAATATAAATATAACATGAAAGTATTAAACTCAATTGATGTGATTGCCGTGATAACTCTTCATTAATATGCATACATATCATATTGAAATTACGTTACATTTCAACCGGACATTGGCAATAATGCGTATATTTTAGTATTGAAATACTAAATCACACATCTTCCTCCATTCGTCAATTAAAGTTTGGACATTTAACATTCAAGATTGAGGAACCAAAGAACAAAGACTGAAGAAACACTAATTAACAATATAAGGTTGTGTGAAGATGAGTTAAGAGATAAATGATAAGAGATGCAATAATGTTGAATGCTTAGTTAGTTGTGGCAGTTAAGTTATTTTTTCTGTGTTGACAAATTTGACAAATAATTATATGACAGTTGAGCATGCATGCATACTGCAAGACAACGTGATTGCATTTTCGATTTTTGATGGGATTTTTGAGGACCTGTGAGTAGTTATCTCCAGGTAGTGTTACGATTAATCGATATAAAGCTGTTAAAGTAAAATACAAAAGATATTAAATTTAAATTGCTCTTCCTCATTTCTAGTCATTGAGATTGAAGTGATACGATAGTTGATGGTATTGGTAATCGGTTCGGGGTAGGAGTGGGATAACACCTCCAGTAATATAAATTAGTTCTGTTAGATAAGCTTTCACCTCCACACTTAAACTGTGAGCATGATTTCGACTGCTTTTAAATGATTAGGGGAGAATGAAGTCAATGTTGTATGGCCACTTTCAGTATTGTGTACAGATAGCTTCAAGTGCCTATTGAATGTCTAAAGAACTTCTCATAAACCCTGGTTGCTAAAAGGCAGTTTTGGCTTGACCAGCACTGAATAGGAGCCGCCCGGGAGGTCACTGGAGTGAAGAATGTTGCCCTCACAAGGTCTCTTCAGGAGCATCCCTTGCCCCTTTTACCTTGCAGGTCTCTGTGAGCGACCTCATTGCTCCTACAGACATTGTAGATCTGGTAAGTTAATACATCAAATACTAAATAATCTATTTGAATTCATTTTGTAATGGCTTCCTCCAACGGACCTACATTCTAAAATCATATTCTTTCGCAATCACAGATATACGGATTGACCGGAAGCTGGAAACAGAAGCTTTGGATGACCCGTCTCTCGAGGAAGGACAAGTGGAAGGGTTGCCTCCCAGTTCAGGTGGTGGTGGTGAGTACAGTAAGCAGTGTGAACTGTGAACCTTGGATTTGAAATTGTCATAGTTACTCATGCTATTCGCATTTTGTTTGTTGACAGCGTCATCACTTCCCCCTACAAAGGATGTAGCAGCTGTTTCTAGTTCTAAGGAGCCAGTAGTAAATGTCAACAGTAAAATTAGTATAACTGAAAAAACCGTTGGTAGTAAAGCAACGGAAAGACTGAAAACTGGTAAGTTTTTTAATTAGTTTAATTAAATTAGTGTAATAAACATAATCACAGCTGTTACAGTGTCCACGACGTAGTGGTAAGTGAAGGCTAATTTTTCTTACTGTTTTTGATTAATTTTAAAGCGGAAGCTGTTCCAACTGTTAGCCGAAAGAGATCTTACGAGAAGGACGGTGGCAGTTTGAACAAACGACGTCGTGTCAGTGAGGAAGGTTCGGGCAAAATGGGATCTCCTCTATCAACTATGACAGGGAGCATTGCCGGAGCTTGCCAGTCAGCCTTAAAATCATGTCTTCCAAAATCTACGGGTGAGACCAAAACGGACACCCTTCCAGATATTGACGACTTGGTCCGGGAGATCGAAAATGCCGGAAAGCCTTCAGAGTCCCAACGTCGTCAATCTGATCATGATAAGCGTAAAAAGTCGAAAAAGCACAAGCATCATCGACATCGTGACAGTGACAGTTCAAGTGTGTCAACTGATTCTCCTAGCAAAGATAAGAGGCATAGCTCATCCTCTCACCGAAAGGAAAATAAGTCCAACGAAGAAGATCGTCGCTCAAAAGATAAGGCAAGAAGTGATTCCACGAGGGATGGTCACAGCTATAAAAGAGAGTCGTCCTCAAAGTCAAGCTCCGTAAAAGATTCAAGGTCCCACCGTAAGTCCTCAAGTTCCTCAGAAACCCAGTCTTCCAGAAAGGACAGAAAGAGCGACGGTTCTCATTCATCTCCGAAGAAGGAGCGCAAACTATCTGGTAGCTCTTCTGGGAAAGGATCATCGGACTCTGCTAAAGAAGTTTGTAAGCCTACTTCACCGACTGTTGACATCAGTAACCGATTCAATGCGCTGGCAGAGAGTTCTGCGGATGATGAGTCAGCGTACAACTCTGATATCTTTGAGGATACATCGCTGAATTACGACGGATTTGTTGGTGGGAGCGACTCCGAGGAAGATCCAGAAATCGTGGCTAGGGAATGTTTGGAAATGTTTGAAAATTACAAGCCGGATGAAAAAATTAAACCAGTGCAAAAATCTGCAGCGGAATTGGAGAAGAAGGAGGATGGTCCTGCAGAAGGGTTCTGCATGGTTGGAAAGAAACGGGTGGCCCATTCCAATCCTGTTATCAAGACCTCAAGTATTTCCGCAACCCCCTTAACACAAAAAAAGGCTCCAGCTACTTCCAAAAATCTCCAGGAGACGCTGATCAGGCGTTTTGAAGACCAGTCAACTATACGTACAAATACTCAAAATGGGTATAAACTTTAACTCAATAATATGCTTTGCCTTATTGTTGCTATGCAATTTCTCTTGTTTTGTATAATTTTTAATGTCTAATTGTAAATAACTTACAGCTTGTTGTTGATATTTTATTCTGTTTAGATCTTCGTCTACATTCACACCTCCAGCTCCAGCAAAGCCTGTTGGGAAATCTCGCATCGCTCATGTGCCAAATGCTGGAAAACTGGCGCAGAAACCTAACGCTACCTCAAGCACTACTAAGATTTCGTCGTCGACTGCCAACACTGTTCCAGGTCGGCCCGGAGCTTTAACTTATTCTCAGACGGCAGCCAAAGGAGTTCCACGCGCGGCCCATAAACCATCTACTGTAAGTTCATAAATGCTTACCAAGCAAACTTAAAGCTTGTCAAGATACGTTTGTCCCTTGTATTTAATGAAGTATTACAGTAATATTCCATCGTATCTTTTCAGACTGTAACTTCCAAACCAGGTCCAAGTGTCTTCCGTGACGCCGTTAACAAGACATCTAAAATTCCGCATAATACAAGGCAAACCATCATGGACAAAATGTACGCTGAGTATGTTCGCATTCTTGAAGACGAAGAGAAAGCTTTTCAAACTACTGTCAAGCATGAAAATGAGCTACTGGGTAAATGTTCTTCTAAGCAAGTGTACTACAGCTCTGGAATCAGCGCTATATCTGGTCTTCGCAAAACAAACAAGCCGGATGGCAGTGGTACGTTATGATATATCATTTACTTGAAACTTACTCATCCTATAACGCTGGTAGCGTAAGCGTCGGTAATTTTATGACTTATTTCGTTTACTCATGCATGAAAAAAATCCTTCCTCGAAGGTCTGAAGGAACACATCACACGTAGGCCTCTTCGCCAATAATCAGAACTTTGCAAAAAAAATTTGGAAACTTTTTTTTTGCGTCCAGTTTGGCACGCTTATTATGGTCTTCTACATTTTTTGGGGCAACTGTCTTTGTGTATGTTTTAAAGCCCATTTCATTTCATTCAACGCTGTACTGATTTGTGCAATTAGTTGAGTGGTATAGCTACAGTGAACGCTGACGCTGATGCAGTCCTAACAAACTGAACTTTCATTTTACTTTTCATTTGTGGCGTGCCTGTGATGACAGGTCAGCCAGAAAGTTTTTAATATGAGATGGGCTATGTAGCAAAATAAATACCAAGTGTATATTAGTACTTTTTCTCTTTTCTTTCTGTATCAAATGATTTACTGTTTTTAACTTTGACTTTTGACCTTGATTTTCAAAGTATGTAATTACTCTTTTTGCAAACACTTCATTTTCTGCTCGCGACATTTATAAATTCAAAGTGAAAGCGAAAATCCCGACCAACAATGAATCTCCTCAACCCAAAACATCAAACGTTTATCAAACGTTTTACATCTATTCTTATCAGACATCAAGTGTAGTTTGTGTGTCTACTTATGAGCTGTTCCTCATACCAAAAAGCCCTATATACGATGTACAGATAATCTAACGTTTAAGTGTCAACTTTTGGCAGAAAAATATTAGTAAAACAAAAAAGCGCCCTGTATTTTAAGTTATCTGCGCCAAAGTACGTTAACCACAAGAAATCTTGCGTAGAAACTAGACTTAAAAATCATGTAAAAAAATCTGTTGAATTTTTTTATTATTTGCGACAAGACTCGCGTACTCCAAGACCCTTCAGATGTGCCCAGCAAAAAGATGTCTTTATGTGTCAAGACCTAAGAAAGTAAAATACGTCTAGAGATTGATACCAAATGCAAAGGTCTTCAAAACATACATAAAGGGCATTTTTTTTACACCAAAATGACAACAAAAATGGATACTCAACAAAGCTATTAAGTAATAGGAGAAAAATAGGAGTAATAACAAAATGAATAACCATAAGCAAAATTTAAATGACTTGAGCTTCATTGACAGTAATTAAGTAATTGCTTATCGTTAATTCTTTTGTGATTTCTATTGTTACTTTTGTAAATCGAGTACTTATTTTTGTTGGATTTGGTAATATGCGCAATGAATTTATCCCAAACTGAGAATATATTAAATCCTTTGCTTCCGACAGCATAAATGCCGACATATATTTATGGATTTTTGAATATCTCTTAGTTCATAAGCATCACGATACAACCAAAGTTTTTTTTTTTTTGGCGTGATGCCGCTGTGTCTTTAAAGTGACACAGTTCATGATTTACCAGCTGGCTGGGTAGCTTTTCGAAAATGTCGGCTTTGTGTCCAATTTTGTTTTGCATGAGGAATCAAAACGTTTTGGTTGCTATGCAACAGGGCATTCTCTAAGGAAAATGATAAGCCCAAGGGCCTCCTTGAATCTTGCGGTATATGGAAACAATAAATGAGAACGAGTGAGAACATCGGGAAACACCTGTTTCGAAATACGCAAGGAACAGCTGATAGGTGATACGTTTTGGTTACAAATTACAAAGGAGTACAGGAAAATTAAATAAAGTGTAGAATATCCCTCTTTAGCGCTCTTTCATATGGTTTAAAGATAAACAGTCAATTTTAAATAAAGATCAATTCACAGTTTTTACTTTTAATTGTTAATTTACTCATAAATCCCCTTTATAAGTGTAAAGACACGCGCGTGCGCTACCTGACTTTTCGGAAGAGTAAGTTCGAAGATACCTTTTGCAAATGTAATTAATCCGTAAGTAAACATAATCAAAATGATTGTGTGAGGCTATATTTTTTTATTCATGACTTAACCTCAGATCGCGCTCCTAATTCTCGAGTAATGTCGCACGAGCACTTGCTGACGGGCTCGTTGGAGTCGAGGAACTGTAGCGTTCGAGTTTCCAAAAAAGATGTCGCCTTGCCTGAAGGGAATAAGTTGTACAAGGCACTACTTCGTTATTTGATGACGGAGAAGGAGCTCCAGGAAAATGGATATCCTCGGCCTCATCCTACTGGAGAAAATGGTAATATATTTGGATGTTTAACTATAAATGAACATAAGACTGGCTGGTTATGAATTTGTAGCTACCATGATCATTTTTTGCATGTAAACAGGTCGTGTAACCGCGAAACCCCGTCAGGGAGATAATAACATCATGACCTTAACCAATCGTGTCTGTGAACGATGCAAGAAACGTTACAAGACCACAGAAGATGGAGTGCATGAAATTACTGAGGTTTGCAACTATCACTGGGGAAGAAAGTACAACATGATGTGTAAGCTAGATCATATCTTAAATGTCTCGTATCATTCAATCAAGTTTACTGGTTAGTAACGGTTCGAATGGATTCAATTATTTCAGCAAGGATGGGTCGTGGGATTCGAGAAGCTACGTACAGCTGTTGTGGCAGTGATGACGATCGGATTGGCTGCGTCACCGCACCTTGTCACGTCTCTAAATCTCCAATTCCATTGGATGCTCAGAAGGGCTTCGTGTGCGCAGTTTATGGGGAAGCCAATGTGGAGGAAATGGGATTGCGTCCATGGGATATCATTGGAATTGATTGTGAGATGGTGTACACCACACATGGCAATGAGCTGGCCAGAGTCACAGTGACAAGTGTTACCGGTGAAGTTCTGTAAGTGTATACATTTCATACGATTAAAAATTTAAATGAGTTTAGTTTTGATAATTCTTTTAACTAATTTCAATTTGCATATCGTATGGCTCTCCAGGTATGATGAAATTGTTAAACCGACACATCAGGTGCTGGACGCTAATACTCGCTTCAGTGGGCTCACATTAGATGATCTTGCTAAAGCCACACAGACTATTACAGAGGTGCAAGCTGTGCTTTTAACTTACCTCCGTCCAAACACAATTACCATTGGGCACAGCTTGGAATCGGACTTGATTGCTCTTCGCGTTCGCCATGATTACGTGATCGATACTGCACTCCTCTACCCTCATCGTATGGGACCGCCAAAAAAGCGAGCTTTGAAAACCTTGAGCGTTGAGATTCTCCAGAAAGTAATTCAGGATAGTGATTCTGGGCATGACAGCGCAGAGGATGCCCGAATTGCCGTGGAGTTGGTTCTTGCAAAACTAAAATCCGATATGGCTAGCAAGTGAGTGGATTTTATACTACAAAACTTATTTTACTGCTAATAATAACTTTACCTACTAAATGTTCACGGATACTTCTTATTCGGATTTCAATTGTATGAAATGATATCCATCTACAGAAAACATACATACTTGCAATGAGAAAGAAAGTAATAATGCCATGCCTTTAATAATCTCATATAATTATGTACCTACCTATATTTATTGTACGTTTTTGCTAATCCAGTGTAAACTTTATTCGAGCGTTTTAAAGTTTTTGCAATCCGAGAGTCGGAAAATAAAAATTGTTCTATGTATCAAGTTTATATTAATTTTGATGTGAAGTTACATTATTTAATTATGCATGTAGGAATAATTTTTCACTTTCCAAGAGAGTTACGTGCGAGTTTAACTGTTTATTATTGCATCGTCGTACATAATATAGTCCTTAGTCCTTATACAATTCCAGTTTTTGTTTCTTTTTCCATAATAAAAAACCCAAACAAGTGTAAGGTACCGAGTTTGATTCGATGCACCAAATACGTTTTCATCATTCTCATGCAACGCTCAATGTGTCGTAGGTAAACTATATAAAAACTTACCCAATTTGAGTCCAGCGAGTTGGACGAAGATTAATAATGCATGAACATATCATATAAATGGTACTATGTCTTCTTGATACAACTATACAATAATAATAATGTTTATAATTTAAGTTGTTCTACCTTCGATCTAGAATATACAATCTAATTTAAGTAAAGATTTTTGTTCACTATTAAATTACATTCAAGGCACCGTAACGATGCTACTTACAATCATTGACTTTGGACTTTGTATAAATATCAACTTTTATAGTACATTTGTCATTATCCTGCTTTGATCATTCATTACTCTTCTCCCGTTATTCGTATGACAATCTTAGTTGCAGAGAGATAACTGTATTTAGTAAACCTATCCGAAGAATAGCGAGAAGTGGAGAATGGAATCCTCACAGTCTTCTAATAATTCCCATTCTGATATGTCACGTCCATATAGTCCAAAGGTCTCCATAAACTGACAACTGAGGATGACCTCAGCCGCGTTCACCCCACCTTACCCCATAATAATAGTGTTATTCTAAAACCCAAAGAGAAACTAGTGGGGATGACAGCTTCCTCTACACTAGCTGCTATAATAATTCAATTAACTTCAGCTGCTCCGTCAACAATTAGGTATATGGTGCAATTCGTAACGAGTTTTAAATGTATCTCTCTAATCAATATTTTAAGTGTAAAGATTATCGTTTTCTTTAAGGGTATAAGTAAAATAAGCAGGAATTTAATTTAATAATAGTAGACCTTTGTCGACGATATGAAAGCAATATATATTGTCCATCTATCTAACTAAATATTGATTGATTACTAATTTAATCTATGGAAAAACTAAAAACAGATCATTTGAGTGACGGATAAAGCCTTAAATGAAAACCAAACCCGTTCAATTCATTGTTTACAAATATATTCAGTCTGAGAAACAAACCAGCATTACAAACCAGTCGTAAGGATAGAATTAACTGAGATGACATAAAAATACTGGAAATTACAACGAAGAAAGCTCTATTACATGTCTAAAATTATATTCAATGGCTAATTATGACTACTCTTCGTTCTCCACGTCATCCCACGAAAAATGATATCCTTTCTCTCCTAGGAAGTTATAATGCTCATCAAAGTCAGAGTCCTGCTCCTTCAGCTCCAGGAATCGACTGTTTAGCAACTGCTCTGCATATTGGTAAAGCTCCAGGTCTAGGCTATTTGCTTGACGAACTGCATCCAGCTCTTCCACAGTCGCTTTGTCCAGGGTGGCTTTTGAGTAGGTGTCTTCATTTTGAGTAAATGGGATTTTGAAACGGAGTTTGAATGTTTCTTCGAAGACATACTGAGAAATCTGACAAAAAAAAACGCTTATTTAATAAAGATAGCCTTTCCAACTTTCGACTGGGATTTTGTTTTAACTTTTGACGTATTAAATATTCTTGTACCTTCTGCTGTTCTGTCAGTCCAACAAAGGCCATTGATTCCAAATTCCTCTTGGCAGAAGCGAGCATTATTCTATTGCGCTGATGAGTAGGCATCGAAGTTCTAAAATTGTCAAGTTGGTACGATATGATAAATTAAAATTACCACAATCCTTTTGTCATGTGATTAACGATTAACTACTACTTGCATTTGCTTTAGTTATATTGGTTTTACTTGTTATAACACCCTATCAGCGATAGGTCCGCCAGCATTCTCGTTTGACGATTGAAGGCAAGATTATGTGGACAGCTCATGAACTCTTTAAGGCTTACTCCCACCCAACTACGTCCACTGTAACATGAACCCAGCTCCTGGAAGAAAAATAAATTAAATTAAAATAAAACCCACAATTCTACAAGATAAGTATGGGCAACAAATATAATATTTTATTGTGGGCAGTGAAAACTACCTCAGCAGTGGCATACTGTTTCTGACAAATATGACGGGAAGCTTTCCACGTGGCACCTCTTTGAACATGTCGGAACTCCGACAAAAATCGATGTATTGGATCACGAATCATGGTAACATAGAAATACCTTTAAAGGTAAAAGGAACAATTAGTTGTCAACTTAATTTAACTTGTTACTGCTACAAATTTACTTCAGTTCATTTACCTTCTCTTCATCAAGGAGCCATGGGCACGTTTTAATTCGTCATCGACACATGCTGTGAGCTCAGTCCAGTCAGCATGTAAGCCACAGATCCAGCCCGTGGAAAATCTGCTAAACAGCCATGAGTCCACATTCTCATTTCTTGCTTCTACTGAGTTGCCTGGAAGTTCCGTGAAAACAGACATCAACGTTAGTATGTATCACAATCAAATGCACACTTCAATATACCCAACTAATAAAAATTTAAAGTAGATATAAATAAATCATAACAAAGTTATATGCTTACTTAACGCTGGTCGCGGACACTTGCACCGTTTCCTCCTCTTCCAACAGACGCAGGGCTTCTCCACATCCAAATCCTGAACGATATGCTTTTCGAACGAGGTGCCGCCCGTTTTCTGAATATGAAGTATCACCAGCACGTCGGAGCCACTTGCATTAAACACAACGCCAGCATCACGGATTTTACGATAGGTAACCATTCCAGGAGGCACTGCATTAGTATTAAGTAAATCCAAATCGGATGCTCTGAGAGACCACTCTCTCTGTCCACTCCCAGGTGAATCCATCGCTGGATAGACTGGGTGCTTCCAGGAGGAGTACGAAGCTGGGGATGGGGATGGCATCTGAATGCTGGGGAGGTTTTGCCATGGAAGCAAGTACAAAAGGAAAAATACTGTTGCCACACCTATAACTACGGTTGATGGTGCCTTTAGAGCCGCCATTGCTCACAGCTCTAGGAACATGAACTGGAAAATTGTTCTTCCAACACCATCACGGATACTCCCACTCACTCGCTATTTCTATTCCCTTCAGTTGGAAACACTGCACCAAACTGGGTTCCCATCTGAATTCAGCTGCGCTGGAATTTCTTGATCCCATATCACAAACTTTTTTTTTGCTTACTCAGCTGCATAGAAGACTTTTGATAAGATTGTTTAAATGTTATTGATAAGCTGGAGATGGTTTTCATCTACTGAAAGCATATCTGCGAACTAAAAGGAAGGTTAGACTAAGGCTAGTGAAGATTGCTTGGCCATAGAGTGAGACTTGATGAGTTGGCAACTTCACTCTGGCGTCTCAAACATTTAGTTTGCTCATCCCATCACAAGGATACGTTTTGCTTTCCAAAGTTACATCACGTTAACTTGTCATTTGACGATAAGATTGGCTACAATTTAGATACCTAAAACGCTGCGTTGTCAAAATCACAGATGAATGAATACAAATCGTCCCACCATGGAGCCATCAATTAGTATATCTGGCTCTTGACTCGAACTTCAAGCAAGGATGCGTTCTGTAATTTTAAAAAAAATGAATGATTAGACCATTAAATAATTTTACAATAGTGAATAAAGCTAAATACGTCGCTAAATTATATATTCTTTAAAGATCACCTTCAACATCCAAACACAAAAGGAGCTGCGCAATTATTTTAAAACAAACAACGGCTTGATCAGATCTGCTGCTTGAAGCCCACGAGAACAACAAAAATTCTAACCCCGACTTTACTCCCAATCCTAACTAGTTAAATATCTATTCACAAAGCATTTGCCCACTAGCCTACGAAAAGAAGACTCCATATCACAAAATGAATACATCGTCAATTGTCAATTGTCATCCCCCTCCCTACGTAACTGATTTTAATCAATTCGTCATCTTGAGCCAAAACTCTCATTGAGCGAGATCCTTGTCATGATCATATGCGTTACTAATCATCATCAACCACAATCGAATTAACTTAAGTGGAGAGCCAAACATCCCAGGCCCCACTATTTTTCACATTGGATTGTCCCCCAATCAAACTCTCAATTTAGGTTGATTTACATCCTAAACTGCTTAACACTATAAGTTGAGTAGCCTTTCCAATTAAACCTAATTGAGAACCCACACAAAAACATCCGTGTCCATTCCACTCCAAGGCCCACTTATCTGCCACCTCCACACATTCCACCACAAGCACTTATCCAGTCCACATATCATAGATCAAGGTATCCAGCAGATCTAGAAATACCTCTTTTGGAGGTTGGAGGAGTCTTGATATGAATGGGGGGGTATAAAAATAACAAACTTCCCTATCAACTCTCCCTCATGGAGTTCTACTCTACAAGAGAAATAGAAAGGAGCAATCCATTTGGATTTATGTTTGCTGCTGCGGCTCTGTTTATGAATGCAGTGGATTTACACAACACAATGGAAAGGGGCACAGATTCGCTACAATTTCTTCCTTGATATGGAGCACAACCATCATATCATGCAGGGAGAGAGTAAGTCTCATCGTAACTATCATCATGGCATGGCATTGGAATTTGTTGGGGTACAGTACTTACAAAAAACATTAAAAAAGGCTCGTGCTCGTGTTTTTAGCAGCAAAAAAATGTTTACGAGCTGTATGTATATATATACTTCTGTACAGTTGTGGTGGGCTTCTCTCGTCAACTCATCACAAACATGAAGAAAATGATCCTTACAATTCTCGTGTGAAACGCCAAGAAAAACTAGATCAGTAAGGTGCTCATTTAAAAGAATTAAATGTTGATGTGTGGAGGACAAAACTTTTGTATACGATTATATGAGCAACATTTTTTGTTGGAGTTGAATGAAATTTTGTGAACATTTCATGATTGATGACAGGAAAACAACATGATTCAATTAGCAATTTAGTTCAATTTATTCAAAGCGAAGAAGCTTTGTTGGACGATAATGTTATGGATGATGATCTGATGATGACATTTTTTAATTGACGATGATGAATGATATAATGCGTATGCACGCTTGTGTTGTTTTGAAATGACTCCCTCCTCCGAATTTTTGTTGGGAGGGATTTAGTCATTAGTTGCAAATTGCAAAGCATATTATTATGATTTAGCTTTGCCCAGTAAGATGGATTGCTAAATTTGTTCTATCCGCTTCATTTAGATTTTTAGCAATTTGATCGACATTTGTGTCTTGCAACAGAGCTGGATCGTTGTGATCGGTTCTTCTGGTGTTCCGGCCTCTGTCGACATGTGGAGGCTTTCTCTTACGCAAGAAGTTAGAAAGCGTTGAGTGGGAGGGAACATAATGAATAATTGTAAGCATTGCTACTAAAATATGATTATGACGACGACGACGTGACAGTCAGGACGAACGCGGAGTGTTTCAACTAAAATAAGAATGGGATTGAAGGAGCATCTTTTATGG
This sequence comes from Lepidocyrtus paradoxus, assembly GCA_034696885.1. Taxonomy (NCBI): domain Eukaryota; kingdom Metazoa; phylum Arthropoda; class Collembola; order Entomobryomorpha; family Entomobryidae; genus Lepidocyrtus; species Lepidocyrtus paradoxus. The sequence continues at coordinate 17,703 of JAQGAH010000080.1, read as the reverse complement.
GGCAACATAAGAACACGTGACAAGGCAAGGTCCCAGTGCAAGGTAACGGGTTTAATAGGTATTTATAGGACCTGGAAATAAGGAAAAATTAGTAGGGCAACACAATTTACAAGAAATGAAGATAAAACATGTAGTTAATGAAGGTAAATGTACTTAATCCCCTCACTTGCAATATTCATTATCTTCCTCCATCGTTCAACAGTCCTGCAGAGGCCAGGCACGTCCAAACTGCAACAATTACTTCGTCTAGAAAAAACACAAACTTGAGATTTAGTCACAGATTAAAGGGGTCAACCGAAATAAAACATACATCATTTCTCATAATCGTTTTTATTTAGCTTTATTGTTTTTGGCCAAATGTGACATTCCTGACTGACTACTTCGTAATATTTTTTTTTCTTTAATTTACCGCACAGATAGTTATATTTATTTATTGACAGCTTACGTAAGAAAGAAAGAGACGAACAAAAAAAATGGAAAATGTGAATTATTATTAGTAGTAGTTGATACAATACTAACGCCCGACTTTACTTGTGTAACTTTTTTCCGAACCAATACAACGTGTACATACTTTCAATTAGAACGCCCTTTAAATAGATTTTGTATATATGTTTTCCATCTGCATTTAATTTTACCTGTTAATTTTATTTGTAATGTTTCCTGTATGTCTAGACCTTTACTTTATATCAATTAAATCATCATGATTTGATAATAGAATGTGCATCCGGTTTATAGCAATTTATGATTCGATCACTCAATAAATTCAGTAATTACATGTAGTTATTACCATCTACTGTTCTAGCTATAAATTTGTCGTGTTCTTGAAGTTATTATGTGGTTCCTAATATATTTTTCCCCATTTCTCTAATTTGCATTGTCCTTTAGTCGATGTCCGCTCTCATCCCTCGAACTTCTCCCTTACTTCGTTGCTACAAACAAAGATCAACATGGATTGGTTATAAAACATAATTAGTGATTATAAAGTTGCTATAAAAATCGGAACAAGTACTGGAATTTGGACTCCTGTATAGCTTATTTATCCTTATCAATGTATGTCAACATACCTTGTCTAACTCGTCGCGCACTTTCTCTTCCAATGCTCGTATGTCCTCCATTGTCATTCCATACCACTTATCAATCCAGCAAAATACTTGTCTGTAATGTAATCATTAATACATGTTATAAACTTCATTATCATCCCGCTTCAAACCAAACCTTTCCACTCTTGTGAGAACAAAGCATTTTTTTTAGGTTTGCTACTACTGAATTAATTACCTGTGGAAGTTTGTGAACAAGCGGCGCTCAGCCCGCTGAATAAAGTTCTCTACGCGATTCTGAAGTCCGAACCACTTGAACTCCACAGTTACCAGTTTGTAGCATGTCATGACTGGGTCAACCTGAGAAATGCAAAAGGTAACAGAGCCAAGAAATTATAAGATGAGCTCAGTTTAGCAGACCCAAATAATATATGACTAGACTTACAGCATCCTGCCATTTCCCGAGAAGAGGGCCGCGACCAGACTTGTTTGAATGGAATTTGCTGGGATCTTCCGATGGCTTGTAATCACTGTTTGCAACCGAGTCGTTTGCTATATCTATCATGACCACTTCCCTTATTTTCAATTTCTCCGGAGTGAGTTCATGAACGTTATACTGATCGCCCTTGTCTGGTAAGTGAAGGGATTCTATCACGATGATGAAGTTTTCCTTCATATAACCGGGGTTCTGCAACAGTCAAGACATAGGTTCCCGTCCAGCCTATTGCGCTCTTGAATAATTGAAGGGAAGTAACATCCCCAATTTAATTATTATCGCTGCTGTGCTTTATTACTTACCGTGATCACCGTCCGACAGTATGGATAGGCATTCCAAGCCTCCTCGTGGATTTCCATTGAACCCTTTGGAGCCAACATGCGTATAAAACTAGGAACTTTGCTGGTAAGGGAAAGGAGAGAGACAAAATGACAAAGCATCTCATTAATTTCCCAATTTCACAAAGTTCCTTTTCATCCAATTATGCCCTCATCTCTTTTAATTAACTCACCTGGCTAAATGATACTTTTTGTATGTGTATTGCCCTTTGGAATACCGACCGCCGAGTAAAGGTACACCGTCGAAGGGTTCATTTTTAACAACTTCTATACCCTCTCCTCCCCCTGTTTCATTCATGCTCGCTTCAGCTACCGAATAAAGCTGACCAATCTGATACTATATATGGTAGTGAAACACAGACACATTAAAACTGATGTCAGACATAATAAAGATAACAAACCTTGAAGGAACAATTGGTAGTTAAGTAATCTACGTCTGTAACCTACCTCTTCCACCGTAAGTGGCATCACAACTCGGCTACAACGTCAAAGAAACAAAGCAGACGACAAGGTCAGTAATTAGTCATTTCGCAATAATTACTATTTTACAAAATCATCTAGGCTAAATATGATGATGATGATTGTGATGACGAAGCTTAATGTTTGCAAAGACAGCATATGCCAATTTGCATAGTATTTGCTTTGGTCCTAAGATTTTGTAAACAAAGAGCAAGTGCACTCCTTATCAGCTGTCAACAATAATGTAAACATGATGCAATAATAAACCATGCTAAACGCTCAGAGTAACTTCTGGACAGCACAAAAGTGCAAACGCAAAGCTACACAGATGGTTGTGATGTATTGGTTTTGTAAAGAAGCCCGTATAGGACGACACTTTTTTAAGTTTTGCTTTGCGAACACCTTGCAAGTTTGCAACTTTGGATTTCCCATTCAAAATTTGGATTACCATGCATCAATCCAATGATAAGCTAATATAAAAATATAAACAGTTTCAAAGATTTGAACCGCCCTTCATCCTTGTTCTGGTAAAGACACTTTCTTACTAAATTGTTGTTGCCAGCTGGGCATATCAAAAACTTAGCTTTTTTTGCTTGCTCTTGTTTATTTGTTCATTTTTCTCCTAAAATTGATTTCCATATTATAATTCTAATTTCTTTTGCATGATTGAAGAACCAATCATTGGGTTTACTAAATCCCAAGATAATAGGTAATGTAGGCAATAATTATCTACTCAAACATTAAAGATTCGAATCATTCACATTCCCCCACTTACAATTCTTTGATGAGCATTGTGGTATGATTTTACTGCAGATCCGGATAAATAAATTAATCTTTTTCCTCGCTTATCTTACCCCCACTTTCACTCCGCACTAAATTGCTCCCACTATAATTAACTGTTTTTCTTTTCTCTTTGGAGGATTATAATTAAATAATTAAAATCCAATCAATATGCATCTACCCCTCTTTCTATGTAATTTTTGCCAGGGTCGCGGAGATAGGCATATAGCTTCTATATAGTCGAGTCAGTGGCCAGCCGCTGATCAATCCGAATAAAATCATTTATTATTTAAATTATACTATAGCATTTAGCTAGCCCACACTGTGGCGCCGCTCAAAAAGAGATAAAAAATAATTTCCCAAAAAATACTTCCCGTTTGAGAACGTTTTGTAAAAAAAATCACAATTTAGTTAAAGATCATTTAAAAAAATAAGTTAGCACTTAACTCCCAACCCAAACCAACTTTAGTATAATACATATATACATAAATATAATATGTGTAAGACCGAGGAGGATTTAGTGACTGTAGCAAAGTTAATGTGACAATATTTCCTTGACAAGTCTGGTTGTAAAATTGAATACTATCTTGTATCACTGGCAAAAAACTATTATATATTTTTTTTTCGGGGGAACTCTGCCCTGGAGTTCCGTTTTTCGCAATTTCCTCCTACTTTTTTTCTCGTCTACCTGAACTTCACAGAGGAAAAAGGAGGATGGTATGGTGATGAGGATCCTATGAGGAGGTGGATATTTGGCTGCTGATGTTGATGAGGGAAGTATTGTTCTTATCGGACCTGATAGCAGTGGTACCAGCAGACCTCTCTCTTCTTGTGTGGTAGGTGTATCTGTATAACCGAGATAAATTACAAAAAAATGAGGAGAACACCGAGCGAGGAGGATGAATATGAAGTGTTGCAGTTTCGCAGATGAATACTATTAAAAAACTACTGTACATTCGTGTAGTATGGCCTCTAAAGAGAGATAGAGAGCTTACTCACCACTCGAGTACAGTATAAATAGAAGAGGCTTTGGGGAGTCAAGATGGGAGGGATAGAGAAATACGTATGTGGAAGGAGGATTGTGTTGGCTAAAGTGGTGGATTATATTATGGTAGCCGTGCAGAGTTGTGGATAATCAACACCGCTGGCGTCATATAGAGATGATGATTGGTCTGCCAAGGGATCCGTCCGTCTGTCGGCTGTGTCCGTCCGGGACTTGTCTGGACTGGAGAATGACTGGTAGAAGTTTTAGAACAAAGGCATGTTTGTAAATAAATAAGAAACAGATGACTGAATTGTTTTGATGAATTACATTTCAATTCCAGAGCCGAGACGTGATATGACCCGAGCAGGACGCATCTCTAAATCTCTATCATCTGTAAAAAACGAAAATCCTATAATGATCCTTGTTAATGAAGTAATCAGGAGAAAATATTGTCACTTTCGAAAACATTTCATCTCTGCAAAGCTTCATATGAATATTACATCACCCGTTTATCCACTTGAACGTCTTCGTTGGTGCTTTATGTTGGCCTGGCTACCTTTGCAAAGTGCCCGCATTTGGATTGCATACTGCTTAGCAAACCATCAGCTGATGAATGGGCACTTATATGTAGCGAATTAGATTAGCAGGTAGACAGGTACATCTTCACATTCGCTGCCACACGTTGGATAAGGATTCTTGGAAGTCGATAGCTAACATATTTGTCTGAAAGCACTGATACGAATGTACAGAGCCTGGCCAGAATTATGGATTTACGGGCGTAGGCGTCTTTTGTAGGGAAAGTGGATATGATATGGCTTGCGTTGGAATGTTCATGCTTCCTTCATTCATGAATCATATTACGGAGGAATGTTCACTGTTTGGACTTTTGGACGGTCTCTCTAGGCGCTCTGGAGCTCTCATTGTCTTAATAATATAAAAGGGAGCTCAAACTATGAATTTGAGCTGTTTTAGATAAATGCAGATATTGATAGCATTATTATTTCATAGCAAAAAAAAACTAATTTTCTTAAGGCATATTGCAAATTACATGAAAAAGGATATCTAAATGAAGCATATGAACATGAGCAATCCTATTTTGGTTTATGGATTTGCCCCAATGGATGATTCATCAACTTCATCACTCATTCAGTGCTGAATCGACAGAAAAAAATATCGACGGGGCAGCAGGTTTTTGCATACGTTGCTTTGGCTGTTTTATTGTTTTTTACCTTTTGGATATTTTTTCTTATGGAATTGGAATGGATGTTTTATAGAATGGCAAGCTATGAACATACAAAAAAAGAAGCAAAAAACTGCGATATATTTAGGTAAAATGGAAACAATTTGGGTTGTTGATGTTGATGGCATGAAATGAACTTGGCAAGAAGACTGAATCTTTCATAAATATATGCTTGTCCACGTCCAGTTCATGCTCCCAGCCATACGCGTATCACCACCCTCGCCTCCTCTGCATATTTTATATGCAGTTGAAATCACTCTCTTTGTCTAATTGTAGCAGTAAATATTTAGCCACCTCTAACCTCTAAAATAAACTGTACTATCATATATATTCATCAATATAATGAGACCTGTTAGTTGGAGGTATTTTTTCGCCAATGATCTTAAATCCAATTCAATCGAAAAAAAAAATATTTGCAAACTGCATAATCCAATAAAAGGGAACAAAGAATGAATGGAGAGAATGTAAATGAAAAGGGATTTTGGAGCAGCAGGTGCGTTTTCAGACTTGGTATAAAAAATGGCAAATGTGATATACTTAAGTAGCACATAATATCCCGGTGGCTCATGCTTTTTTTTCGCTAATCAGTATCATAATCATATAACTGCAGATACAAGATCAGATCGTAAATCAACATAAATATGGCCGTGATATGATATGACTTAGGAGGATAAGTTGATATCACGCTGATATGAGAAATTGTAGAAGATGAGAAGGAATCCCCCATCATTGTTTTGCATGGAAGCTACAAACCAAGAATTTTATAACCTCGACGGATAGATTGTGATTGAGTAATAGAATTTCCGTTAAAAGTTCCATCAGGTCTCTCGTCCCACCATTTTTCCTGTCTTACACAATGTCTTGAAGTTGTTCCACTCATTTTGAAATCAGAAAGCTGGGATTACAAAATAAAAACTGCTTCCAGTTCCCTAAGGATTTTTTCGACCACTCGCAATCCCGACGGAAATATATAATAGTATTATGAAACCTGAATAATAAAAAAAGCAAAAGGAGTTCATAAAATTATTTGTGTATCATGCCCCATCCTTTATAATTTTATAATTAGCAAACTAAACTAACCCATTACCCCACATCATCAACACATCCTAACGAATTTCCCATGTAAAGCGTTAACATTGAAAAGCTAGAAAGGTTGATAGACCTGGCAGGCTTGTGACGAACATCACAAGTGGGGTCGTCATGAATGCCACCGAACACAAGCCTGAAGCTTGGAGGATGAGGATAACGCAACACACATGAAATGAAAATCTGATAAGAGCTGATTTTTCTTCTCTCCTTCGCTCTTTCATGAAAAACCTGAATTCAATTCAGACTGATGGGAACAAATTCTCACTTTAATTGAAATGTAATGCATTGATGGCTGAGTAGCAAAGTGATAAAAAAATGCGAGGTGATGAGAAATTGCACGCGTTGTTAAGCCTAAGGTTCAAATATATATATGTGTAGGTGGATAGATCATAAGGACCAGCTCATTTACTTCAGCCTCAGCTCCTTTGCAAAGCAGATAGTGAGCGCTAAAGTAATTATATTTATTGCATAATTGCTCCTTGTACAAGTACATATGGACATCGGACAGCAAAATGTGGCATGATTTCATTTTTTTACGTTATTTACCCCATCCACATGTCGTGGCCGTCATTGTCAGGGAAAAGAGTTAATGAATTTTTTTTATTAATTGCTGGATGATAAAGGCTAGATGAAATCTGCATCTCTGATAAAAATGGAAAATTTATTAGAATTTGAATACTAGATGGAAAAGACGTATTATTTTGAATGGAAATAATTGATTACTTGATTAGCTAGGTCATGTTTTTAAATAACAAGGAAAATAATAACATTTAGGCATTTTTCCTCCTTACTTAACTTATGGCTAAATTGGCATCCATATTTTATCATCATTATCATGAAAACTATAGTACCTATTCAAATTGCTCATTTGTATGGACAGATCAAATTGATTTTATGACTAGTCATTCCTTCTTCCTCTTAAAAAAAACTGTTTACTCTGCATACCTTTATTTAACTTAGTTTAACTTCATTTAACTCTGTACGTGTCGGAATTAAATGTGAATCCCGTTCGTGCAAAGCTGGCAAATGGCATGATGGCGAGTGGCGACTATTGCGATATTAAGAAAAATGTGAAGAGTGTTAGAGGATGGCTGATGGCTTAATTGAATAATAGAGTATGAATGACAATATTTATCTTCGCTTTCGCTTCTAGAAAGGATAAAAAAAGTCTAGCCAAGTGTAATGATGTCATGTCATGCACTCCTATTGTTACATTATGATGCACAAATGATTCAAGAGAAAGAGCAGCTCCTTTCTGGCCACATATCCTGAAGATGTGGACGAAGCGATGTTGATGCGATGACGTAAGCTAACTTCCCGTTACATCAAGGTTAAACAGTTTCCATTCCACAATCTCCAAACTGAATCTGATGCGGAATGACAAATCTTCATGTATAATCATATTTTATCGCTGATATTAGCTCAATCATGCTTATAAACACGTGCGGATGAGAGTGTGGGAAATTATAATACAAATGGAACCAACTTTTAAATTGGCTTAAATATTAAATCCAGATTCGTTTATTTTATTTGAATGCAAGCATCATTTGAAGCTTTAAATTGTGCTTCGTTATACTACCATTCCATTGAAAATTTACATGGCATCTGTGCTAGAAGAAGGTTGAGAATTGGAACTGTCGGCAATAAAAAATCATATCCTGTTTAGTAGCCAAGGAGTCGCAATATCCCTTGTTCGTTCCCACTAAAAATGTTTAATTCAGTTTCAATGATAACTTCAAGCCATCTTTTGTCATTTTTTGTAAAAAAAATATGGTTCAGATTATGGATATGAGAGTACATTATTGCTTCATCTATTTTGCAAGTTTACCAATATCTAAACTGGAATGACCGGGGCATTGTGAGAACGAGAAAATCCTAGATTCTGTCAAATGTCATCTTTTTTTAAATTTTAACGTCTTGCCATGAAATAGAAACGTAATTCATAAATGCTAATTGATGCTCCCCATATTGTGCAATGAAACGGATGCGAAATAGCCTACGTCTATGGTCTACATGGCCATGGCACCATTTCATGGGCACAAACATAAAATTACATTTTATAGCTGCATTGTAATATGAGGAATTACATCACGTTCATTGCACTTGAACGAGATCACCTTGGAAAAGATTAAAAATAAAGCAATTCGTAATTCGATTGGCAATTATTTGACTATAATCTATAATATTATTTATTTAAAGCTGTGGACACTCCTTTAATGGCTTTTAACACCACGTAGACTTGTATAAGTTAGAATGCAAAAAATCAAACATAATTTATAACACAAATAATCCGCTAAATTTCATTTACACTTCAAAAATTTAAAACATGCCATTCTATGCCAATACAATGTCATGCCACATAATAATATTACACATTTAATTTGGTAGCCATATTATTTGTTGATCACACATATTTTCATTCTCTACATATATGATTTCGGTAATCATACTTAACTAGGATAGCTTGGAAATTATAGTCATTCGGAAGGATGACTTTCTCCACTATTATTTTACAATATTATTTTATTTACTCTAGGCCCAACATTCAATTTTATAGTCCCACCTGCTACACTCTTTCATCTAATTTTAATTGTATCAACAATCCTCCATATTGTGTCCCTTGGGTCGTTCCTGTTTATGTGCGGAGGATGTTTTCATATGCTTGGTACACTCCGGCGGCGACATCAACCGTGACAGATTTAACGCTTAGCTATAAAAATGAACCATTATATTTGTTATTATAATACTTTCTGATAGTTATCGAGTACGCTTGAGTACAGTTTATTATCGTATGTATTGTACCGTAAACACGCTGCCACCCGGTGGGATTTTGATTTCCGTCAGAACCCCCACATTGTTCGTTAGCTTCATGGATTGATAGAGCATATCTTGACCTTCGACATTCCGCTTGGCGATGGTGAAAACATTATTTTGCTGCATTTTTTGCACAACAGTGTCTATTAGAATATGAAAGAAAGGGATGAATTAGTATAATGACATTTACGATTACGACTTACGACCCCGAAATGCATATGTTTATATTCAATTTTGAGCTTTGTTTAAATGTCTCACTTACCGGAATTGTGTGACATGTTTGTGAGATTATACTGTACTTCATTCTGCGTTGGGATTTCTTTCCAAGTTTGGAGGAACAAGCGTTTGTCCATCTGTCCATCTTCCACAAAATAGACATGCATCGGAATCAAGGCTGCAAAGTACAGCACGTCAATATTGTTTTTAATAGCCACCTGGAGGTTATTTAATGGGTCCATCTTCTGAACTGGTCCAGTAGTGTTAAGTATGAGAGAGGCTTCACATGACTGATTGGGAGTTAGAGGAGATGGAACTTGGAGAGGTTGAGCTGGAATGAGTCCAAAGCTGTTCTTGTTAAACTGCACAGCAAAGCCGGACATTGCCTGCATGGCACGATTTGTGAGGGTCATTTCCATCGATATCTGGCCATTCTTCCGAATAAATGTTCCCGAAATTTCCAAGCCCTTCCCTTTCACAGCTGGTAGCCATAAAGTTTTGGGTGCGACATAGACGGTGGTCGAAGGTGCCAAACCAAATATATCACCTAATAAGCCGCCACCTCCCATTGGGGCAGCAGCAGCTGCGGGTGGTGCTGAGCTTGGGGCTGCTCCCACATCAAGCAAAGCATCCAGTCCACCGCCGAGCAAATCAACTCCTCCGTATGGTGCAGGCTGAGAAGACTGGATAACTGAAGCTGGAGGATTAAGATCCATGCTTAGTAAATCTCCAATCAATGAGTCTTGAGATGGAATGACTGAAGGAGCCGATGATGATGATCCGGCGTCACCACCACCACCGCCTTGTGTAGTACTTTCGCCACCAGCCAGTTTTGCTGGTAAAGCCTTACGCAAGCCTGATCGTCCTTCAACAAACGCACTGGGTGGTTTATGGTAAACTGACGCCAAGCTGGCGATATGGCAAATTAACTCATCCAAAAGTGTCGGCTCAAGAAGATCCGTTTCTTCGGAAATGAGTGGCTTTTCTGCTAACACAACTTCCTTGGCTGCAGCAGGGTCAGTGGAAAGCAGACGCCAATAAATGAAACCACGATCTCGAAGATCAGGATTGTCTGAATCTTGGGTAGCCAAGGACAAGACTTGCTGCACTAGCTCTTGTGTATCCGCTGGCCGCTTCAAAAATAATTTCACAATTGCCGTTAAAAGCTGCAACTGTACTTGGCTATTTTCATCCGCAAATCCTTCCAGGAAGCTTTCCAGTAGTTCGTCTGCATTGTCAATTCGCTCAGCATATTCGCCAATGATCCAAGTCATGGAAGCCCTTGCTTCGGGTTCATCCAATGTGTCAAGATTGTCGCAAAGGGTGGAAATAATGCTTTCATACTTGTTTGGATATTTCCGGAAAATGTCTTTGATTACCACAATGGCTTCCTGGACGACATAATTCACCTTGGTTTGAATCAAATCCAGCAAAGTGGCCACGCATCTTTCTGCCGACTGCTCAACCTTAATGGCACACCTCCCAATGGCTCTTACAGCCTTTCGAACAAAGTCCACATCCACCTCTGTGGCATACTCCTTGAGCTCAGATAGGACTTGGGCAATGTTTGCCTGGGATGCAAGTCGGATCATAATGTCCAACTTTTCCAGTTTTACGTAAATGGGATCATTGTATTTGACAAAGAATACTTTCATCTCGTGTTTTAGAATGTCGGGTCGTTTTTGAACGATCAAGTTGATATTCCTCAAAGCAACGTACTGGACTTCAGGCTCGGATGAGAGCAAAGTCACTAATGGAGGAGCCAGTTTTCGGGTTAACACACTGACGAATTCCTGGTCTGTAATAATCTCCATGTACTTCATCAAAACCTTGACGGCTGAAAGGACGACTGCTGCGTTAGCATGAGCCAGTCTTGGAGTTATTCGCTCGCAGATACTTTGTGCCTCCCTTTCGTCTTTTGGATTATAGTTGGATAGGGAGTCCAGGATAAATATTTGACCCCATTCTGTACATTCGTTGAGAGCCGTCAAAAGTTTGTTGATGGTAGCCGCATTCATTTCGACTAATGGAGCTCCGCTAGGACTGGAGTCGTTGATTTCAGACAGTGCAGCGACCGCATTTGCTACAACCTGTAAACGGACAATAAATGAATAAATAGCAAGATTAAATTTTAAATTACTAATTACTACAAATCATTTACAACTACCTTATCCCTCAATTTAAGGAGCATCATAAAAATTAGCATTACACAATGATGACGATAAGATAAGCTTTACCATAGGATTTGAATCGCTCAGAAGATCCTTCAGCTGGTCTAAAAATCCTTGATCTTCAACTAACTGGGCGTTGATATCATACAACTTGGCCACACAAACCGCTGCCGTCTTTCTTACATATGGATCCTCATCCTTCAAACATTTCCTTAATGGCTCGCATAAGTACTCGGTAATTTTGTCCACTCTAATGCAGCCCATCGTTCGCACTGCAAGGGCACGGATTAGCGGATTTGGATCTTCACAATCCTGAAAAAAACAAATATAATTACATAAATATACTCATCCTCCCACATTACACCAAATAATTAGATAATACAGTGACCATTAATAGTCAGACCTACCTTTACAAATGTATTCACCGCCATAATCGCCATATCCGGTTGACTCTTGGCATAGTTCATCAAATACAGATAGACAAGCTTCTTCAGCTCCAGGTTATCTGTCTGCATGCAGTTAACCACGTCGGGGAAGAGGGCCGAGACATCCTTACCAACCGTCATGGAGGCGATAACTTTCTTAACCGCCTCCCGCTTCTTCTCCTTCTTATCACTATTCAACTCCGACTTGAGCTCGAAGATCTCCCCCTTCTTCGTTGTCGTAAAATACTTTGCGTCCGTCATCTTCCTTAAATAAATTTAATTGGAATCCGATTACCTTTAAAAAACAATTGATATTATTATTCACGTCACCGCTACTATTATACACTCTAAACTCGTATACTGTGACAAAAAATATATAACTGTCGTTGACAGAAAATTACACTAAAAACACTAAACAAATTATAAATGTTTTTTTTAACTAATTGACAGAAAAGAAAGTTGGGAACTACCCACTTTTCTTTGGAATGGAAGGCGGATAAAATCTGACTAATATCTATACATGGGACATCTAATACCTAAACGGCTGATCTGTCTTCTAACCCTAACACGTATATTATGTCCTGTCATATCAGAGGATGAGGATATAGCCCGTGTTTTCTGCCTTGCATAAGGCGTGTTCTTGTTTCGTTTGGGGCGACATGAGAGCTGAATAATTTTGCCAATGTTAGTCCATAAATCAGTTGCTTTGTTGGCTGGTTCATCTAGTTTGGCTCAGTCATCGACAGTCATGTTTGTGCTGGGGTAAGCGGGATTGCATATTCCATGCTAGAAGGCTATTTCATGCTAGTTTTGGTTTGTTTGTTGAATGAATTTTTATTGTGATGATGGAGAAAATAGTTAAAGTGAGGACGTAATTAAGATGAGATAAGTTCGTAATTAATTGCAAAGTGATAAGTGTAGGCTGTCGTAAGCGTTTGTTTCGTGCTAGCTTCAAGATTATGTAATGTCTGCTTGAGTAGTGGTGCATGTACAATTTGTTTTTAAATAGTGTAAAAAGCACGTGTATGAAGATATGTTTGATTTGAGCTATTGGATGATCATGATTGTTGTGTTATTTAACCGATATAATAGTTTTTAATTGTAATTATAGTTGAACTGACTACGTATTAATCTTATCATCATCACCAGCATGTCATCATCAAGTAGCGACAGTGAGGATGACGAAGAAAAGAGGAAATTAGCCCAAGCCTTGGATCCTGACTTTCTCCGTGGTGCACAGTCTAACTCTCTAAAGAATGGAAATCTTTTAGGTAACATTATAAAATGACAGGCTTTGTATTTAATCTATTTACTATCTAAAATAACTAAATTATCTGAACTCAAGCATTAATGACGAATGTTGATATATATTCATTATTTTATTCCAGGTTCAGGAAAGGACAACGGAGTGAAAGTACCAGAGAGAGATCTTCCGGCTAGTAAACGTTCAAAGATATTTAATGATACCCCAGAACATAATGAATTTACCAAGTTATATTCGTTGGATGTAACCCCAGCTAGTCAGAAGTTTATAGCCAAGCAGCTTGCGAAATCGTTGGAAAAGTAAGTTAAATACATTGTGAAAAGATTCATTTTTTATTTTTTTTTCAAAACGTTTTATTCTGGTTATGAATGATTGTGTCAGTCAGTACATATCAAATAAATATCAAAAAGTATAAAAATTGCATAGAATGTAGTACATGTTTTAAAGATTAGTTTACTTAAGTCAGGTCTATGGTAGTGTTCCTTGGTAACCTAACCCTTGTTGCATTATGGTAAAAACATGTGATTAGTAAGCGGCGGCGCTGCACCATTATAATCACTTTCATCGAAGCGCAGAGTTATTGTAAAAGTGAGATCAAGCGATATGCCTTATAGAAGTCAATTCGTTTTTACTATTTTGTATTTAGCTGTAACACCGTAGGATAATAAATTAATAACCATAAAATCTGAAGTTGCCATAAAATTAAGCAAATAATTAAATTATTAACAAAGAACTATCTTAACTTTATAACGTATAACGCTATTGTAACCGGTATTTTTGATTCAATTAAAAGAAATACAATTGGTATGGTTTTTAATTACTCCACTTTTTTATTCTAGAAGTTTGAAGGAAGTCAGTCCATCACTGGAGCCAGTTCAAACAACAAATGACACAAATTCAGGAATTAAACTATTTGCGACATCAACATCTAAAGTGACTGAACGAGATCTAGAAACTAGAGAAATCAATAGGAGGCCAAGGCCAAAACAACTAAAGCATAAGTCTAAATCTAAACGCAAGCGTGAACAGGATGAGTCGACGGACTCTAGCGAGTCAGAAACAGAAAGGCTTAAATCAGTAGCTGTTACTGCCGATTGGGTTATTAAACAATGATGTACTATTTACATACTATTACTATTGTATTTTTTTTATAAACTTTAAGTTTAAAACTTGTGAAGGTAGATTAATAAACCAATTAAAACATGTAGGTTGTTGTAATGAACATATTAGAAACACGTAGAGAATAGAATATTATGCAATGATTGACATAAGAGGAATCTATAATTGCATTTTGGAGTAACCCTGGCTTGTAAATTATGATACCGAAATGTGGTAAATGTTAATGACATATTATTAATATACATAAAACAACAACTAAATACTTTATCAGCACCAAGTCATAATGAAATTAATCGAAATCAGGAATTACTACAGCTGCTTCTTTCTCATCATCAGGAGGTAACCAAACGTCTTCAAAGTAGTCCGAGGACTCATTGAGTCCAAAGCTGGCACTAGATTGCTGTACCACTTCTTTTAAGCTGTCCACTTCTTTCTCAAGTTCGTTCATGCTTTCTTTGGAAGATCGCTGACTATTTACAAATCTATTTATCGTGGCATATATTTTCGATTCCGATAATTCGTCCTCTTTCTTCTTTTCAATTCTTTGGATTTCAGTCATCATCTGCAACAGCAAAAATAGCAATCGAGAAAGACATTATTATAGGTTAATTAAATCTTATTTTTAAACAAAAACTTTCTCCGTCAAATTATGCCAATGGGATAATGAAATACGAAAAATTAAGGTAGAATTTTTAAAGGTTGATTTCATTACCGCATCTTTCGCAGCCAGTAATTTCAAGTTGGCTTCGTTGATTTTCTTGGATAGCTCTTCACAGCAAAGCGGTGGCGTCTGTATTTCTTTCGAGTCACACTCTGGTTTGCATTGAACGGAAGTGTCTTTGCCAATAACAGGAATTTCCACTTGACAAGAAAACTCTGCAGATTCCGTCTGACATTGAACATCCGAGTCTTTGACAACGGGCTTTATTTCCACTTGACAAGAAAACTCTGCACAGTCCGTTTCGCATTGACTGAAAATATCTTTGAGAATTACGGAATTCATTTCCACTTGACAAGAGAAGTCTTCATAAGGCGGTTTCACAGGACTGTCAAGTTCTGTATGTTCTGGATTAGTCTGGGTTGAAGTTGCGACAAGTTCCAAATGTGCAGTTTGTACCATGGCTGAACTAGTTTTTAACTCTGATTCTGATTGGTCTTCCAGAGAAATATTCCCATTCCACAAGTCAACAATTGGTGATGATGACGTTTTAATTGGTTTTTCGAAATTGATATATTCAGTCTTACTCTCGTTTTCGTTTAAGAGGGCTGGCATAATCATTGTTTTCTCTGAAGATGTTTTTTTCTTTATATAGTCGTCAACCAAAGAGAGTCGAGCCTGAGGTCCGTATACCATGAAACGACAGTTTTTTCCTCTGGAAAATGCAGAATTCATTTCGACATCAAATAGTGAAACCTCTGGTTGCGGAGTTAAATCATGGTCCAACTCTGTGGTGGCTTTGGCTGCACCAAGTTCATATTCTCGCCGAATATCAACTACTTCTTGCGCTAATGACGATGGCTGGGAGCCAGTCTTCGGGTTTTCTGGGTTTTTCAGAAGATCGGTGACTATTGCTTTTAGATCAGGTATCAATTTAGATTTCGGCGCTGCGTCATCTGGACGTTCCTCACCATTATTTTTCAGCGATTCGCAAACGCCTTGATTGTAAATAAAACGAAATTCACTGGGATGAAACGGGGAAGCAGGAGGAGGAGTTGGAGAACCTGAGGATGACTGATAAAGTATATTGTTTTCGTTTTTTGGATTTGATGACTGGGAGTTTGCCCCAAGTTCTAACTGCTTCAATCCAACTGATAAAATTCGCGACTGTGAATTGTCAATAGATGCTACCTTGACCTTGTCAGCTCCATTGTCCAGCTTAGAATACTTTTGTCCATTTGAGGATGCGCCTGTACGCAAAGTATCAACTTGTCCGTTCTTGCGGTAGACCACGACCTCGAGTTCAGATGCTGGATACTGTACAAGCTTTGGGGTTGAATTTTTCCAGTTCTGGAACACTGATTTGTAGGAATTGTAAATAGTCGTGGCTCCAGGCAAGTTATGGATCAATGGGAGGAGCTGCGGTGAAGTGAGGGATGCAGGCTCATCAGCAGTCACACCCTTCAAAAACTCAATGCCGGGCTCCCTGCCAGTTCCAGTTTCCAAAGATTCGGGTTCCTCGTTTTGGTCGAGGTCCTTTGGTTCGTACATTTTCAAAATCAGGCAATCGTCTTTGTCGTTTGTGCAATTATGCGGCTTCACAATTGGCTACAAAAACAAAACAAAAACAATGAGGTTATAGTATTGTATTTACAAAGCATTTTTTTACGTTTCCACGCAATACTGCAAGAAGTCATACTACTAAACAAATACTAATAAAAAACACAAGACCAAATACCAATTTCAATTGTTAGAAGATTTACCTCAACAACGATTACTTGATTATATAAATATGCAGATGACATCTAGTCAGCTTCCAAGTTACTTTCCAAGTTACTTTCCAAGTTTCTAGACCGCTCCCGAGGGCGATGTCAGCAGACGGATGCAGAATAGGCCCTAAGTTTATTCTGCCTGGAACACAAAATACCAAAAAGACATGAAATAGAGTCCACATGTAAACCTTTAATATTATTAATATTACAGTGACCTTTTTAAACTTTAAAGTTTCAAAGAAATAAGATGTCCCATTAATAAATCTTAAAGTACGAAACACTACCTGTCCGATTAAAACTACTCCAACTTTAACCAGAAATCGATACCCCACCCTCAAAACCTAACTACGCTATGAATTAACTTTTACTTTTAAGCAATTCCACCTCTTGTCAATATACCTAAATCAATTTTCTGTCAACTGATACGCTATCTCAAAGGAAAAAATTATCACTCAAAAAAGACTAGACTTGGTTAAAAGATATAGTTAAAGTAAAGAACAGGTTTAGCAATAAATCTTCACAACAGATTTAACCTATCATATCATATTATCCTACTGACGTATTTACTCAACAAACAACTTTGAACTGTAGAATTACATTAGTTTTAATGTTTGACTTTTAAAAATTTAACGATTTTAAGCTAGTCATTGGTTCACTTCCTGCTCAGTCCTCGCACGATCAAGATCGCACGCACAAAGTCAGCTGTCAAGAGCTGAGGATGGGGGAGAGAGACAAAGCAAAAGCATGGGACGCAGATCAAGATCAAGGCTAGACTCAAGCGTGAAGTAGTGCGTTATAGGTGCTATAAAAATATTGATGAAGAAAGGTTTAATGCAGGTG